>RXID01022016.1:0-108717 GCA_005019695.1 Trichopus zeylanicus subsp. travancoricus
AAAATTTTGATTAAATAACAATAAGGGGGCTGTGGGTAAATATGGGCGAATTTGAGGGGTGGGGGTAATTACGGAAATTACGGGGGATTTATCGTAATTAAGGCTAATTACGGGGGTCACGGTAATTATCCCTTTTTTTAGCTGGCCAAATTCTTTTTTTTTCTTTTTTGCCCAACCTCCTTTTTATTTTTTATTTTTATTCTGTTTCTTTTCTTCTTCCCCGATCTGGCTTCTGCTTCCTCCCAAGAAACCCTAACCGGCTTGTGCCTTCTTTTTCTTCCTCCCGAAATCCTAGTCCCCGTGCCTTCTTCTTCTTCCTCCTCATGAAACCCTAGCACCTCTTTCTCCCTTCCTTAGTCACACAATAGATAGATCATCAGCCTCGTCCTCCTCTACTTGTCCGTGGTCAAATCCAGCTAGCCTCGACCAGATCCGACCCCGGCAGGTGGTGGAAGGGGGCGGATTTCAAGGAACAGAGGCGACACAAGGGATCGCCAGGGCACCAAAAGTCACCAGGGTGCAGGCCAAGTGAGCTATGGTGGGTGGCGGGGCATGTGCTCCTCAAGCGTACGCCAGTGGGACAGCGTCGGGAGTCAAAGGACGAGGGCTTCGTCGAGTTCGAACCGGCATGGAGGCTACAGCTAGCCGCCTCTGCGAGCGACCGGTGATGGGAACCGATGAGGCCAAAGGGAGCACAGATCAGCCCTGTGCCGATGTCATCTTTGCCCATGACGGCCCCTAGTGCGGGGGTTCAACCGGAGGTGATGCAAGGATCAAGCCGGCAAGTGACGGTGCTTAGCTCGGGGATTCAGCCAGAGTGTAGGAGACAGCACACTACGGTGGCAAACATGGTTAAGGCCTCCGAAACTCTGGCCACTGGTGTCCAGAGCACTGGTCTGGATACAGGGAGAGACGAGGCAACCCCCTGGGACAATCACACTAACCAGGCTACCGGAGCTGGGTCTCAGTGCTCAGAAGCGAGCACGTGCAGTAGAGGTGAGCAGGGTTGCGATAATGGCAGAGAAGGACCTTGCTAAGGGGAAGGCCAAGGAAACAGAAGAGTAGGGTTAGAAAAGAGAAAGGTGAGAAAAGTACCTATTTTCTTTCTTTTTCATTGTCTATTCTAATTTTAGATGATACCCTGCACTTGATCCCCATTTGTTTTGATCTCTCAGTCTTTTTTTTTCAGGATTTTCATTAATTTTTATAAACCTCAAAAGAAATTAAAATTAAATTTCTGATTGGTCTGATTTGAAAAACCATTGTGATTTGTAATTGGATTGAATTTTTAAATTTTTATTTGGTATGTAATCCCATTGATTGAGATTTATTTACTTACGAAGAAATTTAAAATTTATATCATTTATGGATGTTAAATTTTCAGGAGTATTTATAAATTTTCAAAAAAAATCGGATCAAATTATAATTTTATAAATTTCAGGAGTTTTTTTATAAAAAAACTTATTTATACAAAGATTTTATATTTTTTTATTTTGTTTCAGATATTTAATGAATTTTGGACCTGATTTTGATCCAAATATTCAAATATAAATTGAACTTAATTTTTGATCAAATTTGATGTACAATACAACGGGTGATTTGGTACTAGTGGAGATCCATTAATGCACGAGACCCATAGGTGGTCACAACATTGATGAAGATTCATTAATTTATGAGGCCATGGTGGCCATACTATTAGTGGATATTCACGAATGCACAAAATCATAAATAACCACAACATTGATGGAGGTTTGTCCACGTACACAACCGCGGTGGTAATGAAGGCCCATTGATGCTCAAGGCTGTAGGTGATTTTTGGATGATGGTGAAGACTTGCGGATGCGTGAAATCATGAATGTTCGCAACTTGGTGGAGAAGCATCGACACTCGAGATCGCAAGTGGCAATTGATAGGTGGGATGAAGGGCCATTCATGGTCCTTGTTTGATTGCCTAAACTCAAGTGGCCAAGTATACCGAGAACAATGGCTTGGAGAGAACCATAGCTACAGGTAGCTGTGAGCTTGGAAGAGAGAGAGTAGTAGCAACATGAGGCAACAGAGACCTCACAAACAAGAAGAAGAAGTAAAATAAAAGGACAAAGGGGAGATATATGCTTACATCTTCTTTTGCTCCTTTGTCAATGCTTTCATGGTCTCCTCTTTGATGACGAGATGTTTTACAGAACTTCTCTAAAAATATCCTCTAAATTCATCAAAAATTCGTCCAAGAATTCATTATATTCCTTCCTCTAAATTTGTATGTTATAGTCCACTTTTTATAGGATTTGAGAAGATCCTTTTATGGGATCAATGATTGATCCGAATTTGAAGTTTAATGGATATATTCTTACTATAATTTTTATATTTGAATCTGATTGATAGATCTTGATATTAAAATTTTTTTAACTAACAATTCTATTAATTTTTGAGATTGAATAAAGATTTATTTTCATTTTGAAGATTCTATAAATGTCCAAAGAATTTTTTGATTGGATTTTCAATGAAATTGGAGATTTGATGAAATATAGTCTTACCATAAATCTCAAATTTGGATCAATAATCTAAATTTGAAATTTATGGTTATATTCTTAGCATAATCTTTATATTTTAATATTTGATTGATAGTTCTAGATATTACAATTTTCTTAACTAAAAATTTTGTTAATTTCTAAGATTGGATAAGGATTTATTTCATCTTGAGGATTTTATAAGTTACTAAGAGAATATTTGATTATTAATTTTGGAATGTGATTTATAATTAAATTGGATTTTCATTTTTTTTTTGTTGACATGTAATCTTATTGATTGATATTTATTTGCTTATGAGTACATTCCAAAATTGTATTATCTTTGAATATTGAATTTTCAGTGGAATATTTATAAATTTTCGAAAAATTTGAATAAAAATATAATTTTATAAATTTATAGTCTTTTTGTAAGAAAATTATGGTTAGAGACCTATTTGTAAAATTTATTTGGTTCAAAGAGATATTTATAAGATTCTTACATTCTTTCATTTTTAGCTTTGGTTTTGAATGAATTTAGGATCCCATTTTAGTCTGAATATTCAGTCCACTTGGACTGAATTTAGTTTGAGTCTGAATTTTTTATTAATTCAAGTTTAAATCAAATTTAATTTTTTTGTTAAATTTGATCACAATTCAAGTCCAACTTAGACCCACCTTTAAGTCATAATATAGTGATATTTAAATTTAAATTTTGATTACATTTTAATTAACTTTTATTTTAATAAAAATTATCTCAAATATAGATGATCTAATAAATTGTAATTTTAAAAAGTCTTTCAAATCGAAAACCATAACCAACCAAGCTCGGTCAAGATCTCTCAAAATTGGCTAAGTTTACAAAAATGGCTCGCAAATAAAATCACTCCAAAACATGTTGACCACTATTTGATACCCTCTATTCATTAACCCGTTATTATTTTGTCTTTTCATACAACTCTTTTGATCCATAATGATGCGATTTACAAAAATCCGAGCACCAAACATTTGAATCAAAATAAAAAAAAAATATGTCAGATAATAATCTTTCAAAATATCTAAGAAAATTGCCTAACATCTATATGAAGATTTAGATAATTTTATTTTTTAAATTATAAATTTATATTTTATTTTGGAAAATTAAAAGATTAATTAAAAATATTTGTTTTTTTAATTTTGTGTTGTTTAGAAAAAGTGACAATTAAACAGTTAAAATAGTCAATACACTTAAATGCTAGTGAATGATTAGATAATTATTTAGCAGTTAATACTATTAATTTTTAAGTACCTATAGGATTAATTTTTATTAAACTTTCTAATTGATATTTTAGATATTTAGGCGATCTTAACTATGTTATTTCTGATGCGACAGCATTGTCAAAAAAAAAAAAAAAAAAAAAAAAAAAAAAAAAAATCTCTAAATTTTTTGTATTTTTTAAAAATAAAAAATGAGCTCGACTGCCTCCCACCTGCTTGAGTCAGTGGCAAGGCTCCAAATGGTTGACCACCATATAAATGACATAAACGAAATGGTTTTAAGACCACTGCACAGGGCAGGGACTCGAGAAGAAAACCACCCCTTCTTTCCTTGTGACTTTTGCCTCACTTCCATCTTTTTCCTCATTTTTTTCTTTTTTCCTTTTTTCTCAATTCTCCTAGTCCCTCTCCTGCTTCTTCTTTGTTATTATTGAACAAGCAAATAATTCAATTGAACTGAATGAGTCCGAGCGGAGTTCGGTCGCTCTAATGGGGATCCCGACGCATCACCGCCCTCCTTCAGGCGGGGAAGGGGGAGCTCGTCGCTGATCTCCTGGCTCAAGGCGTGCTCTTGGCTCGGCGAGGTTGGGAGGAGGATGGACGCGGCCGGCGCCGCCGGAGGGGAGGGGAATCCGCGGGTTGTTCGAGTTCAGGCACCGCTGGTATGTCGCTCCTTCGGATCTCGGCTTGGTTTTCCCTAATTGCTTCGTGAGAGAGATTCGATTGTTCTGTTTCAATTTGTGTTTCCTGTGGGCTATTGGGGAGGAAGATTTGCGTATTAGGGCGAAAGCTGGGGTTTGGCTAGTGGTGGATCAGATACATGTTGCTTTTTAGTGACAGTCAAACCCTAGGGTTGGTCTATGCTGCCAATTTTGTCGGCCAACAAACGTAGATTCGTGCTTATATCATGTTGTCGGATTTTTCTGATTTTGTTTCTGTTAGTCAATAACATCCGGGTTTAGTGCTGGATTGCTAGTGTTTCTTGCAGTTAGGGTGAGCATGTAGACTGTGAATTGATGATTGGAACTTTGGGTTTTTGCTTTGGGGCCGGACAGCAATTTGGGGTGCTTGATATGCTGTTGTTGACTGGTAGTCTGCATTGTTGACTTTTCATGTTGCTTTTAGTTTTGAATGAGTTGGACGGAGTTCATGCATGATTGGAATTTGGAAGTTGGAATTTTGAATTCTTGTCTGAAAGTTGGCCATTTCACTGAAATCGTCTGACATCATGTTTACCTTTGCTGATAGGTCTTTTTTTTTTTTTCTGTTTTTTGAGGATAGCTTTGCTGATAGTTTTGTTATGGTTATTTTATTTTGCTAGTCTGAAGTATCAGCTTTTTATTTGAGGGTTTCATTTGATGTGGCCTAATCTTTCTTTCAGAAAGTTAAAATACTAAGCAGAGTAGGAGATAAGAAGACTACCTTGGGTGGAACAATCATATGCAATTAAGGGAACAAGATGTGCTGTGAAAGTCATGCATTTGACATATCTATCATATCTTCTTATTTATGTTTTCTTTGACACTAATTCTTAAATCCAAAGGAGAAAATTTTTGAAAGGCATTTTGGTGCTCTATGAAAGAGGAAGTGAAACCAATGTTTTGCAGAATGTTTAATTGGTGGATGTCTTAGGGGTCTGGAAGTGTGTTGAGCTCATTATAGAAGACTTCCTGTGGTACTGTGGAATTTTACAAACAGAAGTAGGTATTGTTGCTAGAAATTTTGCGATCCTACTGTTTTACGCAGATACAAAATCAAAGTGCATGGCTATAGGTTGGAGGATAATGCATCCAAATTCTACTCTGATTAAAAGTGTATGTTACAACATTCCCAGTGGAAAATTTTGAAATCCCTATTAGAAAATTTGTTAAGCTGCATGAGAGCATATATATTTCTAAGGATTGCCTTTGAAAATTATTTAAACTTTGAAAATGTGCTTCTATCTTTCAAGAAACAAAGAAAGGGCTTAAAGCAACCAGGGTCAATGTTAAGAGTTGGTGATAAATGAAGAAGAGAGAAGATAAAATATAATTGCATTAGAAGTGGTTAATGTGATAGCAATTTCACTTTAGTATTCCTTTCTCATGCTATTGGAATTTAAAATGTGACAGCTGACTGTTATGGGAAATCTATTCTTGCCAATGGAATAAGTTAACCAGGTTTTGCAGGCTAAATCAAGCAATTAACAATATATGAAGCCTCAGTTATTTTACATGGTATCTAGTGCTAGAAATTGTATCACTTTTAATTATGTCTTAAACATGTGCTTCATTTATATTTGTCAAACTGAAAATTGGTAGTGTTTAGTAGGAGTCACATATGGAGTTAGTTTTAACACAATATGGAAAGCAGAGAAGTAATTTTTTGTTTCTTGTTTTATGTCCGTTAGAGATATGTTGGAATGGGGTTGATTTTGTCAATCTGCAACAAGAGAGGATGTATTTGGTATCATATCTAATAAATGGCTGAACAAGTTAAGCATGGAGATAGAAAAGGACCCAGGATGGGAAAAGAGTGCTTTAGTGTTAGTTATTATAGAAAAAGGGGATAATTGAAGGTGGAAGAAGGTGCTGCTGTTGCAGTTCCTTTCTTATGTTCTGGAGTTCATTTGACTTTTCTGACAGGTCATGATTTTGTAGTTCCAAATCTATGACTTGGAAAGTTGATATTTTTGGTGAAGTGTTGTGGTTATCAAACATCGACAGCATATGAGTGAATGTCAATCATTCGATTTCCAAGTAACTCAGGTTAACTTTTGGGTGCTGCTATTCATGGTTATTGTAGGGAAGATAGATATCAAATAGGCATTTGAATAAGTTCCTGTGAAAGCCTAAAGCTTGAAAGCAGATGGACCATTGGGACTTTTCTTTAGCATATATCAACTTTGAGTAGTACCAAAGACAAAATGATTATGTACTGATCTTTGTCGTGGTCTTATTTACCATTTGAATTGTTAATGGTTCCCTAGATCTTTGAATCTATGATTGATTTCCTAGACCAATTAACTGCGATAACTTCATAGTTTTGATCTTTGTCACATACAATCATAGAAACATTTTAGTGGTTCCTTCAAACTTAATTCAGATTCTGGATTCTCTGTTAGGTTCCATATCTATTGTTCCAACGAAGTGGACAACATAAACCTTTATGTTACACTTAAACATAATATATTGCAGTTTAAATTCTGAATTTAACATTACCCAGTTGCAACAACATTTCAGTTACCAGTAGTTATTTATGACTAGTTCTGTGGAAAAATTATTCGCTTATTGCTTTGGCACATATTTCTACTAAGTAGCTCTATTTTTTTTTAATGATCATCTTGATGGACTAGTTAAAGCCTTGGAGCTATATCCTTTGAACTTTTTATATTGTCACTCATGAAACCCGTGATAACTAAGGACAGTAGTTTTCCATTTTATGTAGATCTGAACTTTGTTTTCACTTAGAAAAAATGGAGCAACAGCCTTACTGAAAATGATTTTTCTTTCCTAAAGGGTGAACATCAGCTCATCTTGTAGCTGAAAAACCATTAGGTTGTTTATTAGTAGCGCTAGGGGAGGAAAAAAGCTGATTGCTTGTTGAACATGCTGCGAGCTATAACATGTGCCTAAGTTATTTCACTGAACATATATAAGATTTATTGTGGTTAATGAACACCACCTTTTGGGCCCCTTTGCTGTGTGCAAGCTGACAACAGGTAGTGCCATTCACTAGGCTGTTACATATGCTGTATGAGGCATTTTTTTATGGATCTGATTTAGATGGAACCTTTATTGAAATCTCGAATGTTTCTTCCCATTCTGTACTCAAAGTTTTTCGTAGTTATGATGATACTTAACATATATCAACTAGCAGTCTGGTAGCCTTACAAGTTCACCATTTCTGACATGTTTGTAACTCAAAAGATTATTTTCATGAAGTATGATGTCTTGTAGCTTAAACAGAGTCATCTTTGACTTCGTGTTTTTTATTCTTCTAGTTACTTATCTGTTCTTTAAAAATTTTAAATTGCAGGTTGATTCTGTAACATGCTATTGTAGAGTAGATGCAGGACTGAAAACTGTAGTTGGTGCTAGGAAATTTGTTCCAGGTGCAAAGCTATGTATCCAGCCTGATATCAAACCCAACAGACCAAAATCCCGGGGCTCACGCAAGGAGCCGAGCAGAAATCAGGCACCACTTTTGCCTGGTCTTCCTGATGATCTTGCAATTTCTTGCCTAATACGAGTTCCCCGAGCTGAGCATCAAAACCTCCGTTTGGTCTGTAAAAGATGGAATCGGCTTCTATCAGGAAACTACTACTACTCTCTCAGAAAAAAGCTTGGAATGGGAGAGGAATGGATTTATGTCATAAAAAGAGACCGAGATGGGAAGATATCCTGGCATGCTTTTGACCCCATTTATCAGCTCTGGCAGCCTCTTCCACCTATTCCTGGTGATTATTCTGAAGCACTTGGCTTTGGTTGCGCTGTGCTCAGTGGTTGCTACCTGTATCTTTTTGGTGGCAAAGATCCACTTCGAGGTTCTATGAGGCGTGTCATCTTCTACAATGCCCGGACTAATAAATGGCATCGTGCTCCAGACATGCTTCGTAAACGCCATTTTTTTGGTTCCTGTGTCATAAACAACTGCATCTATGTTGCTGGTGGAGAATGCGAGGGTATTCAAAGAACCTTGCGGTCAGCCGAGGTTTATGATCCCAACAAGAGCAGATGGGCTTTGGTCTCAGACATGAGCACTGCAATGGTGCCACTCGTTGGTGTCGTTCACGAAGGGCAGTGGTTTTTAAAAGGTCTCGACTCTCATCGCCAGGTCACCAGTGAAGTCTATGCACCAGCAACCAACAACTGGTCTATGGTTAGCAATGGTTTGGTTGCAGGGTGGCGTAATCCGAGTATTTCATTTGATGGGAGGCTTTATGCACTGGACTGCAGAGATGGCTGCAAGCTTAGAGTTTATGATGGCACTACAGATTCATGGAACAAGTCCATAGATAGCAAACTGCACCTGGGTAGCTCCCGGGCCTTGGAAGCTGCTGCCCTTGTATCAATCAATGGGAAACTTAGCATCATCCGCAATAACATGAGCATCAGCATTGTTGATGTGCTGAATCAAGGGAAGAACGTGGGGGCTAATAGTGCACTTATTTGGGAGACAATCGCTGGGAAAGGCCAGCTCAAGACCTTCATGACAAACTTGTGGTCGAGCATTTCAGGGCGAAATGGTCTCAAGAGTCACATCGTTCACTGCCAAGTGCTTCAAGTCTAATAATCAAATGCTTCCAAAGCAGTGGAGAGTTAGCAAGATGACAGGCTGCAGATAGATCATGAGTTGGTTAGATGTCTCAATAATCCATTGTACTTGTATCTTCTGTGGCAGATTGAGCTTGCCAATAATCCATTGGGAGGAATAAATTCGGAAATGGTAACATTTTCAGCTTACCAGTTCAATAGAGAAGCGAAAATTCCGGGGAGTTTAATTTTCATCTTTTGCATGTAATCTATCAGAATGTAGATCAGTTTTTGTTATTGGGCTATAGCATTTATGGCATTTGAAACATGGGATTGGAACCTTCATTTCATTTAAGAATGTAAATTCAACCACTACATTGTGTTTAATCTTCCGTGCTTTCTTCTTCTTGCAATTCCTGTTTTTTTTCAATACTGAATGCTTATAACAGCTTATATTGTCTAACTGCAATTGTGTTGAAGGGATTCCAATATTGATGCATACACTTGAATTTTTTGCTGTAATTAGTCTGAAGAGTGTCAATTTTTTCAGCAAGAACTGGCTTTATCTGGTCTATAAGACCAAGAGATCCGTTATTGGGCTTTTCTTGATAATACCAAAATTAAAGCTATTGTAGCATTTCTTTTAGTTGAATTTTATGATGACTTAAAGGTTTAGCACCTCAAATAGGAGTATAAGGATTTCACTTAGAAGGAGATTGAAGTGGCAAAGGCGCGAGAGGTCAAGAAGGGCATCTCGAGGCCAATCGAGCCGACAAAGTCTTTCAAGTCTCTACAGACTTCTGACTAATTATACCTTTTTTTTCTTTTTGAAAGAAATTTTGTACTAGTCTTGTCTTCAAGTTTAATATAATTTTTTCCCTCTTTTCAAACCTTCATTTTGTAGGTACTCTCTTGACTTCCTTTCTTAAAGGTTGATCTTGATTGGTTCTACTCTGATGTCTCCTTTGATCGATAGTTATAATGGCTAAATAAGCTTAATCTTTCTAGAGTAGATTCCTCCAAGGGTTAACTCGACCAAGGGCCTTTCATATTTATAGGTGACTGTAAACTCTTTTTTTTGAACATATATATATATATATATAACACTTTATGAATTATTGAACCCTTGTTGTGATTAGGATTCCCTTTGAAGGATTCTTCTCCTTTTGGCGGACCAAGGTCCTTTGCTTGATGCAGAGCAATATATTTGTCCTTTAGACCAAAGTTTCCTTATCTTGGATAAACCAAAGTTTTTTTCCTTGGGTAGATTAAGGTCTTTTGTGTCAGAAGACCGAGGTCTTTTACCTTGGTTAAACCAATGTCTTTTGCTTCGAAGGACTGAGGTCTTTTACCTTAGGTAAACCAAGGTCTTTTGCCTTGGAGGACTGAGATCTTTTGAGAGTTCTCTCTAAATGACGCTTTAAGACAGAATTTCTTTCTAGAAGATAACTTTTCTTAAAGATAAGGCTTTTCCTAGAAAATAAAGGGGAGATTATTTATCTTAGATATAGAATCTTTTGAGATTATTAACATGTCATATTCTTGGGGGCAGTTTGCTATCTGAGTGTCCAAGCTTGAAGATGTCTGTCTCTACTACACGAATGATCTTAAAGGCGCCAACCCAGCTTGGAGACAACTTTTCTCAATCTCAATTTATGAGCTTGGCTTAATATAGCACCCAATTGCTTGGCTATATCTCTCTCTTTTGGATCCAAACATTATAGTATCTAGCCAGTCGCCATTGGTACTCAATAATCCAGGTGCTAGCTCTATCCCAATCCTCCAAAATTAGATCTTTTTCGACATAGATGTTGGCTTTATTTAATTCTAGATCGTATATCCTAAGTCGTGATGAAGTGAAGCTGACCTCTACTGGAATGACCACTTTAATTTCATAGACGAGCATAAATGGCAATTCACTGATCACTGTCAAGGGAGTGATTTGATAAGAGCATAGGACATACAGTTGTTCATCGACCTAGGCTCCCTTGGCATCTTCAAGGCACCCCTTTATGCCTATGAGTAAAGTTTGATTTGTTATCTCAGCCAAATTATTGGACTGTGGGTGAGCAACCGTTGTGGACTTTTGCATAGTATGGAGGTTGTTACAATATTCCTTAAAGCTTATGCTATTGAATTGCCTTTTGTTGTCTGAGACTAGTACTTGAGGTAGTCCAAATATACATATTATATTTTTCTAGATGAACTCTCATACCTTCTTCTTGATGATAGTGGTGAGGGCTTCAACTTCTATTTATTTAGTAAAGTAGTCAATAGTAAGTATAAGGAATCATTTTTACCCAAAGGTCAAGGGAAATGGACCGAGTATGTCTATTTCCCATTAACTAAAAAGTCAAACAAACTAGATTTGTTGGAGATGAACTGTATGAGTGTAATACATTGAAATGTGTCTTTGGCACTACTCGCATTTGGAGACAAACTCCAATGTCTCAGAAGCCATGTCGAGCCAATAATATCCTTATTTGAGGAGCTTGTGTGCAAGATATCTTTCTCCCCCATGGCTCTGGCATATCCCTTTGTGGACTTCGTGAAGGTCATAATTCACTTCTTCGGGTTTCAAGCAACATAATAGTGGTCTTGTTAATGATCTTTTGTGTAATATTTTATCTACCAAAGTGAAGTTTGGAGCAAGCTTCTTGATCCTCTGACACTCTCTTGGTTCCTTAAGAAGTTGCCCCTTTTCAAGATATGTGATGATGGGGTGCATCCAACTAGACTTTGAGTCCACTATATTTACCTTAGCAGCCTTAGAATAACTTAGTTGTTGAAGATTCTCTATAAAAATTTATCTCAAAATAAAATGGGATGAGGTTGAAGCTAACTGAGAGAAAGCATCTACTTGGTGTTGCTATTCCAAGGCACAGGACAAATTTCGACCTGGTACATTCTTGCCATGAGCTTTTAGACTTTAATCAGGTGCTTAGTCATGATATTTTGTTTTACCTCATATTCTCTATTGACCTATGAACAAACAAGTTGAGAATCATTGAATGTCTTTAGTTTCTTGGTTCCTGCTGTTATGGCTATGTGCAAGCCGAGTAGGAGAGTCTCATATTCAATCACATTGTTAGATGTTTCAAATTCCAATCGAATTGAATATTCTGTCACTCTCCCGTTTGGGCTTAAGAGGACAACACTGATTTTGCAACTTGATTCACAAGAAGAATCGTCTACTCGAACTTCCTAAGATTTGGATTCTGGTCCAGCAAGATATGAGGTAGTTTTCACCAGGAATCCACTAAGGCTTGAGCTTTAATAGCTTTCCAGGATTTGAAAGTTATCTTGAACTGGCTTAGTTTGATAGACCACTTGAATAATCTTTTTGATGTCTCTGCCTTTTGTAAAATTTGCTGAAGTGGGAGATTGGTGAGTACCATGACTAAATGTGCTAGAAGTACGGGTAGAGTTTCTAAGTTGCCACTACTATGGTAAAAGCTAGTTTCTTCAATGGGAGATATTGAATTTTTGCACCTATGAGAACATAGCTTACATAGTAGATGGAATGTTGTTTCCCATCTCAGCTTAATAGCACCGAATTGACAGCTTGATCCATGGCTACCACATAGAGATACAATGACTCATTTGGCTTAGGCCTCACCAACATAGGAGGCTCAACTAAATATCTCTTTAGATCTTCAAAGACTCGATTGCACTCTTTTGTCTATTCTAATCTAGAGTTTCATTTTAGTGTTTTGAAGAAAGATGAACACTTCTTACTAGACTTGGATAAGAAGCGATTAAGTGCCACTAATCGATCTATAAGTCTTTGCATCTCTTTGGTAAAACTAAGAGGCTTCATCTATAGAATTGCTTAAACCTTCTTAGGATTCACTTCGATTCCTTGCTCTAACATGAGGTATTTGAGAAATATTTTCGAGCCTACACCAAAAGCATATTTTTTTGGATTCAACCTCATCTTGAATCGTTGAATTGTGTCAAAGGTTTTTTTCAAGTCTTTTAAGTGCTCCCTAGACTGGAGACTCTTCATAAGCATGCCATCGATATACGCTTCTATATTTCTTCCAAGCTAGTGTTTGAAGACTTTGTTCACTATTCTTTGATATGTTGTATTAGTATTTTTCAATCCGAAAGGCATTGTTATGTAACAAGAAGTCCCTTGGTCAATGATGAAGGTCATCTTCTCTTTATCTTTGGAATGCATCCATATTTGATAGTAGTCTGAAAATGCATTCAAAAAACTTAGGAGTTAATATCCTGAGGTAGATTTAATGAGCTGGTCTATCTTTGGCAAATGATAGTTGTCCTTTAATCAAGCTTTGTTCAGGTTAGTAAAGTTGACACACATTTTCACTTGCCATTAGACTTTTTAATTGTCACCACATTTGCTAAACGCTCTAGGTATAAATTCTATATTAAGAAGTTTATTTACCTCTTTAGCGATAGCTTTCTGATGCTCAGAGATGAACCACGTCTTCTTCTATTTGACTGGTTTATAGCTCTTTATTACTACAAGTTCATGTTGTGTGACCGAAGGGTCTATGTTTGGTAAGTCTTCGGGAGACCATACAAAGATGTCTTGACTTTTTCGTAAGAGTTCCCCAAGTTTAGTGTGGAGGTGCTCTACAAGAATTTCTCTGAGCTTTAATATTCTCCCCAAGCCCTTATCAATAGTCAAGTTGATAAGCTATTCCATAGGTTCGACATGCATATTTATTGGGTCAAAGGTAGATTCCTTGACCTCTGCAACCATTGTGTTTTTCCCTTTCTAGCTGAGATTACTCTGCCAGTAAGTTATCTCGCATTTCTTTTCATGGCTTTGATTTCCTCACACTTCACTTATGTCATATTTAGTGAAAAATCCTATAACTAAATAAAAGATCGAAATTACCACTTGGAGCTAGTTCAATGCTAGATGATCTAGTACCACATTGTAAAATGCACGAGTTTGAATTACCACAAACTTTGATTTGATCATGGTATTCTTTGGATTTTCACTGACCGTCAAGAATAGGTCGATTATGCTGAGTGGGTTGACTGAATCTCCTATAAACTCGGTTAATGTCCCTACATATGGTTCTGAAGTTTGCTCGATTTTCATTTGGCTATAAGCCTGAGTGAACAAAATGTTGACTGAATTTCTTGCATCAATCATAATAGGCTGTGTGGAGTAGCTTTCCAGAATTGTCGAGATGACCAAAGCGTCATTATGAAGTACAAAAATGCCCCATGGATCTTTTGCTGAGAATACCATATCTCCATATTTAAGATCATGATGCTGACATTTAACATTCTCCCATTTCTCCTGCCCTCTAGTGATGGCTCAACATTCGCCAACTAACATTGGGGCTTCACTTTGCGTCATTGGGTTCTTTCAAGGAGAACCTTATGGTCGAGTTTTCTGAGTAGGGGCTTCTTCGACTCTCTCACCTTGACGGATGAAGTGCCTTAGATGGCCCTTCTTGATGAGCCTTTTAATTTCATCTTTGAGTTGCTGACCTATCCAAGTAACCGTAATCTTAACCGTAATCTTTATGGAAATGATAATAACTTGACCTATCCAAGTTTTACTTGCTTGCATGAATTGATTGAGGTTTCCTCAAGTGATCTTTGTGTTCAATCTGGGCCAACACTTGAAATTTCAAGTTATTCAGGGGAATGTATGCTACAAATTTAGGTCGACATTCTCATCATTCGATTCTTTGTTTCTTTGGTTCGGAAGACTTGGATTCCCAAATTTCTTTCCTCAGTTTATTATCACCTTTGGCTTCCTTCTTTGCCAACATTATTTCTTTGGTGTCAATATATTTCTGAGCCGATTGGATGAATTTTGTTAAGTTTTTGGGAGATATTTGTGGGCCATCTCATATGCCACCTAAGGTTGTCTAACTCCATTGATCACTATGGCGAGCACAATAGAGTTATCTAGCTTTGAAACTTCTAGTCAAGTTTTATTAAACCGAGCTAAAAACTCTCTCAAGCTCTCTCCTTTATTTTTCTTTATTACTAAAAGTATAAAAGGGTCCTTCCACAGAGATACTAGTGAAATAAACTATTCCATGGATCTATCAACAAGGTCATCAAAGCAACTGATTGAGTGCCTCGAGAGACTAGAGTACCAGGTTCGAGCTAAGCTTTGCAGTGCCGTTGAAAATCCCTTATGCATAGTAGAGTCTCATGCATCTTAGAGGATCATGGCATTTCAGAATATATTTATATGATTAATAGAATCTTTCAAGCTTTCGTATATCTCATAGAGTAGTGCGTGGAACTTTGATTATACTTGAGAATATTCAATCTTGGGTATGAAAGGTATATCACACCTCATCAGGTTCAGAGGAATTTGTATTTCAAACTTGTCTCGAGCAGTGTGGGAAACCCAATTTTGCACCAATTTTGGTTTGGAGAACTTCTTGAGATCAGGTCTACTAAGCCACTCTTTTGTTAACCTGCACAAAGAAAAAACTATAAAGAGGATAATCGAAAACTCTCTGACGGTAGCTACTCTGACACTCAAGTCAGCCTTACACTTAGAATAATAACTTTTACCAAAGATTCAACATTAGTCCTTACCTCTTTGTTTGCTATGCTTTTTTATATCATGTTCGGAGATTTGTTATATCAGTATTCCACAATTTCAGGTAACTGTCATGCTAGATTTCTCGTAATAGACAACTATCAATTCTAGATATTTAGGATTGACTTTCTCGAATAACTATGGATTAGATACCATAATTATATAATGATTGACTATGAATCAACCAAGACATCTGAGCTTGCTTATAACCTCAGCCAAATTTCTTATCAAATTATAGGCTAGTGTGTGAGTTCGCTACTGAGCCAAAGTTACCAAGCTTACTGCTCAATTAGGTTTTTACCTCAAAGATATTGGTTCATTGCCCAACCTTTGGGCTTGGTGTGGATAGCCTTTCAACTCAAAGAGTCTACCCCAGTCAACTAATTTGAAGGTTGAACCTTGGTTACCTCAACTAGAATTCACTTCGAGAGTCGACTGTTTGTAATCTTGGCTATTAGCTCGGGTTTTGATTTATGCTTACCTAATTTTATGGAACCAATCCTTATGATTCTAAGGTATCATTAGGTGGTAATAGCATATCCCATAAATTTATATTGCTCATACAAAACAAAAATTACACATATAAAATAATATTTTGTTTTATTTCCAATTTGAAATCATTTGATTTTTCAATTTTCCTTCATATCCACATATTATGAGTAATATAAATTTTAATGCTTTCAAACATCCACTCATTTTTAGGAAGTGTTTGGATTACAACTAATTCCAAAAGTGGCGGAAGTGAGGCTACTTCTGTCACTCTTGTTGTTTCAATGTAGAGCACTTCTGGAAGTAACGGATGTATCACTTCTGAGATAGCCCCAAAATGAACTAGGTGGGACTTCTACGACTTTCGTAGGGTTAGGTGCGGAAGTCACACTTCCAAGTGAGAAGTAGGTGGAGCTCATCGGTTTAACTTCTCTGACTTCGCTGTGGCCTAAATGGAAGTTTTGCCACTTTGAAGGGACCTTCGTCCTCCTATGCCTAGCCTTGCTAAAGCTTTTGGCATCCTCGCCCTTCCTGTGGCTATCATCTCTAACCCTATAGTCGATCGATCTGTCCTTGTGTTGGCTTTAACTATCCTATCATCCTCGATTTGGCCACCCTCCCTAGCCCTTGTTGTCAAATCTCGTTAGCTCAGTTGCGCTCTAGCTCAAGGCTTATCCTAGCTATTGCCGCCCTTGCTCTCGTCAGAGCCGCTATTCCTGTGCTAGCCTAGACCAGCCTGTGGTCCTCGATCTCGGCCTCGACCTCGCACTCATTTGAGCCACCTTTTGCCCTCTTAGTTGTCATCGTCCATGCACTCACTTGAGGTGCCCTTGCTCTCACTAGTCTTGCACTCACCACCCTCACCCTCGCAGCTGTCTGATTTAAGGAGTAAACCCTAACCCTAATTATGATTGAGGCTCATTGATTTGCTTGGTGGTTTGGTGATTTTATGGTATGCAATTGCAATTTGATGCTTGCAATTTTCTTTTTGATTGTTTTGTGGCTTGGTGGCTTGGTTGTTTATTGGTTTTTTATTATAATTTCCTGATTGCAATGACTACTATATGATGGCTTCATGGCTTGCTAGTTTGATGGTTTGCAAATATAATTTGTTGATTGTATTTTCTCAATGTTTTGATTGCATTTTTGCTAGATACGATTTGATGAATACGATTGTCGATAATGACTCAATTTACTATTAGAGCATGAGTTGAATGAGATTTTTGTGTTTCTAAATTAGCTATGGTTACATGGTTGGTTTTCATATATTGTCATGTGCATTGAGTGTTATATTTGAAATGGATTGAGATATGATAAACGCCAATTGGATGTACTAGGATGACACATAATGTGTAACCATGCCATTAGATATTTGTGGGTCTGAAATTGAGAGCAATGATAAATCCCTTTTTTCATTGTATTTAGGTGGCACATTGTGTACAATGAAGGCATTTTTGAGCTTATTGCAGTAGGATCGTCATGTTGTTGTTGCTACCCAAGAAGGAAAAGCTTGGCATGTCCCATACTATTATGGTGATGTCCATGCTCCCATTTATTGATACCTTCTATCTTTATTGGAGTCCGAGACATTATTTTGAACTTTTTTTTATTTTTTAATTGTTTGTCAAATTTTTTTTTGCTTGTTTAATTGTTTGCTTTTACTAGAATAGTGGATATTTCAAGTAATCTCATAGTTCTTATATCTTGTAGATCTCTCTTTGTTTTGTTTTAGGTAGGAACAAAATATCATTTGGTTTAACCTTCTTTTGTGATTCATTTGAGATTCCATCTTAGACACTAGATGCATTGAAGGTTTTATGGAAAATTGAAGCACTTCTGCATTCATTGGGTATTCCTACTAAGGTCCATGTCAATGTCAGTGCAATTATCCCATTTTAGGAAATTCAATTTCTACACATATTTTATTTTGTATATATTATTAGTTTCTAAATATAATAATTCAACTAGAAACCTAAAGTTCACAAATATATTTTGCAATTTTACAAGGTAAACTTTGCTTTGTAACTATTGCCATGCTACATTACTATTGGTAAAAAGTTGTAGATTGACTTTGATGTATAATTTGGAGAGCAATCCATACACTACCTAACTTAGTTTGTTAGCTTGACTTTGATATATAATTTGGATCAATAGTTTTATTCTCTTTTCCATGCAAAAGGCCAATGCAAGTCAATGGATGTTTGAGTATTATTGATATGGGCGGACATTGCTACTACTAGATTTTATATTCTTTTCTATTTGCAATCTCTATTTTTTTTTTTGTAACCCATGGATTTTTATTTGTTCAGGTAATTTTCATATCATCAAGAGCCTCCCTAGTGAATAGTAAAATTAAATCAAGAGCAGTTGATTTGTGCATTTATAAGAGTTTCAAATGGTCAATCAAAGAAATAATATTTCCAGAGCAATCTTTTTGTTATTTTCATAAATTTTGATTGGAATATTGTAAGGTGACAATTATTAATTGAGATATTACTAATGTGTTGGACGCATCTTATTTGCAATATGATTTCTTTATTATTTTCACAAGTACAATAGACCTTTTAATAATATTAGAGCTATCATAGTTTTGAAGAGCTGTACAACATTAAAACGTGATTATTATTCTAATATAATTTGTTAGCGGTATTTTACTAAAATATCTTAAATTTACAGGGATATATTTATAAAAAATTCACCTTATTTAATGTTAATTTAATAGTTTTTAAATTAATAAATTTTAGCAAGTTGATCGTTATGTAAAATATATTATAGGGATTTATTTACAAAAGTTTTTAATTTTTTAGGGGTATATCTATAAAAATCTCAAATTATTTTAGTTAATTAATATTATAATTGTATTAATATTATTTGCCATTTATTATTATAATTATAGTAGTATTAAAAATCTCAAATTTATTTTCCACATATTGTAATTAGTTAATGTTAAATTGTATAATTATCTTATCATAATTATATTAATTATCTTAATTATAATTAATTTTTAAAAGTATAATTATATTAGTTTTATTTATTAATAAATATTATATTTTTAATTAGCATAATTACCAAACTGCTTCTCCACTTTCATGTATCACATTATCCAAACTACTGGAGTCACACTCCTCACTTTGGATCTCATTATCCAAACAATCAAAGTGATGAAACCACGGAACTAGCACTTCTTTCATTTTTACATCAAAATTTACTAAACAATCAAGGTCACACTTTGGTAACTTTTACCACTTCTCACTTCGGTCACTTCTATTATTTTTACTCTTTCGAGAAGTGAAAGCCTATGCAAACACTCCTTTAGATAAAAAATGTTAATTTTAATAGGTGAAAAAAGTTATTATGGCAGAGTCTTGATCCAAATATCTACTAATTTTGATACTTCTATCATATTATGGATGAAAAAAAATCAATTTATATGTGTGAAAATATTAATATCTTTTTTATTCTACATTCACAGTTTATCATTTGGGATATAAATTTTGTAGCATAATATATTACATAACTTATAATTTTCTTTCATGTTAGTCCTTATTTTGGTAGTTGTGTCCACCACTCATATGTGAGAGTTTATATGTTTGAGTTGTATTAATTTTTTACATTTTTTGTTCTCATGTTATAGGATATGGCAGTATAAATCCAACACTCATGATCAGGTTCGGGTCGTATCAGGCTCATAGTATTAGAAATTTTGAATTAATTCAAATGCAATCCGTTTATTATATGAATTAAACAATACAACGTATATAATCCATTTATTAAACAGAACGTATTCAGGTAAGGACTCATTCTGATCCGTGTAATCGATATAACTTAAATATATCAAATTGTCAAAACTAATCCTTTTGTAATCTGACCCAAATAACCTACATTTTATATAATAAGTAATAACAATACTATAAATATATTCAAAAAAAATTTAATACAATTCTAAAACATTTCATATCATTGCTTATATTAGTTATACTAAATTTAATAAAATTAGATTATTTATTAAATTAATTTGAAAACATAAGTTTATACATGTGCAAGTCAAATCGTGTAATTTGATTAATTAAATAAATTTAGTAGGCTGTAATTGAGATAAATGGGTTGACTCATTTATGATTATTTTTTTTGGATCATAATCAAATCAAAGCAGAGAGTGAATAGTAATTACCAAGCCCAATTAGAATAATCCAAACGCACTTTAATTCATGTTACATTCGGATTGAATAAACAAGTCGTGTTAATAACCAAGCCCAATTAGAATAAATTCAAACCCACTTTAATTCAAGTTACATTCGGATTGAATCAACAACTCGTGTTATATATTAACCTAGTATGTAACCGGTTTTACTGTGTGCCAAAATTTTAGAGCTAATAGTTTGAATTCACTGCCTCAGCATTTGCCACCAGCATTTTTGTGTGACTTGAATTGGAAAAGTCAATACCAAGGGAGATCTTTACAAGTCCAAATCCAATCCATTAGGACTGTCTTGGATAATCAAAACTAGTGTTAACCACCTGCATCAAAAGAACAACGCAGGTGTGAAATCCAATAGGCAGAGATTAAGTAAACACGAAGAACCATACTCATGCAATGTCTAGAAAATTTTTACATTGGTTCAGCATTGGAAAAATTCCCATCCAATAAAATTTTATATAATGTTCTAGCCATAGTAAACATGATACACATTTTTCTGCAAATTCGGATTTTCCATAGTAATTAGCAGTCATAAGGGCAAGTATTGAACTCTCAAATGCTTGTATTTCGGATCTATGTTTGCTGATCTTGCACATTCTGTCAAACCTTTGGACAAAATTGTCTTCACGATTTGCACCCCTTCTTCAAGAGGAGAATCAATCTGGTTCAATGAATGAAAAAACACAAGTCAGAGCCGAAATTACATGTTATGGAAATAAAGGAATAACATATAAGGCAAATAAAACTGGCAAATGTAAAAAAAGCAGTGCATTCAGTCAAAATTTGTACCTGTAAGATGCTTTAACGTTAAATCATCCAATATTGAAGTCAAGGAAGTCATACATGGTTGCAAGTGTTAAACTTCAAGTGAACCATTTTATATGTGAAGCTAAAGGAAGATTGAGTTGAATCAGAGAGGGAACGTCTAGCTGGAACATTCAAAATATGGAAAATAATAGAGATGTTCAGGACAAGGTGAAGACAAGATAAAGCTCATTTGATATTGCACCTAATGCTTTGAACATCAGATTCTATCATTCTATGCTTCAAATAGAGGGATGGACAAATGCCAGGAATGACAGCAGAAGACATTTACTCAAGAGCTTACTACTCTCACTAAAATCTGAAACAACATTGTGTAGTTCTTTAACAAGGGAGGAAGGCTTGAAGGTTGACTCTCCTGTAAATGACTCAAATTACATGGAGAGAGGAGCAACTGATGTATAATAGATTTTTCACATGACAAGTTAAAGATTTGCAAGAAATTGTTTCAGAGGGATGTATATGGGCTACAAAAGGGTCAAAAAGCACCTACTTAAACAATTATGAAGTCCTTGCTTGGATCTTTATGCCAAAAGAAGAAACTTTTGGCTTGAAGATCTAATATAACTCCCTATATGATATAGGAAAAAAAGATTGGTTTGGGTTTGGAAGTTGACAACAGAAGTGATGAAGGATTTAGGGATGCAGATAGGTTTTGTTATGTCCAAATAAAACCCAGGCTTTGGCCACCACAAGTCTGGCCAAGTTTATCTATCCACCAATACCTGTCCTCGACCATTGTCTTTGTTGTATGTTCATCTAAACATCAGAAAAATCACATAAATGACCCTCCAGGTTTTAAGCCAATGTACCAAAAACAAAAGTAATAGTGGAAATGCTGAGGTTGCAAAACACACGAAGAAGGAATATCCAAGTATAAATTGCTTACTGGGTGCCTGTCACCTGAAGTCAATTGCAGAAGTGAAAGGCATTCAAAATTGCCTTCCAGCATGTCATGTCATTATTAATTGATCAATTATTCCTAATATAAAATATTTAAAGCTATGATAGCAATTAAGGCATCTGTATAATATGAAAAGATGCATGCAGTATCTAGGGTTGTAAATGAACCAACGCAAGCCAATCTATTTTTCAAGTTCTACCAGATCTAGATACCACTTGAAATGCCACAAGTTTAGGCTCAATCTAGCCACAATGGTACCTGAAGCCCTACGCTGTTCCCTGACCTTCCAAGTTAAATGCAACCATGAACTAAAACAACATTGCAACAAAAATATCATAATTTGGTTAATGAACAACATATGAAAAATATTGCCAGCTCACTCTAAATTTAAAATGAAATAAATAAATAAACTAAAAAAAAACATTGCCAGTTTTTCTGAAGTCCTAATATCAGAACTTCTTCAAAAACCAATTAAATTTTTGACTGCCTAGCAAGCTTTTATGTAAGAAAATATATCATCCACAAACCCTATTAATTCCAAAAAGATGCCCAAGCTAATCATAGAGGATTTCTTTTTTGGCACAGAAAGTTCTCTTAGACAATATAAATGCGTGAAATTAGTACATGGATGTATCAGTGCTTACTAAATAAGAATCAGAAAGAATTGTACTGCAGATATCTAAGAATCACAAAATTTTAGAATGAAATAAGGCAAGTATCTTCTATGTTGTCTATCAACCATTAACCATTATAGGCCATCCAGATGACAGCAGATTCGTGAGTAAAACATCAGTATGGTAGTCAAGAAATTAAAAACAATACAAACAGGAGAACAACATGTGATTACTCAAAATCACAAAAGGAATAGTATCTTAAAATAAAATAGTAGAAAGGTGACGTTATCCACAACTACAGTGGTATGATAATTGCTTCCTGTGTAACTACTATGTTAAATATTTTGGTCCCTGATTCTTCCATCAACAGCAGCATTCCACAATGGGCAAGATGCCCCAAGAAAGTATGGGTGACAGATGGGCCATAGGAATACCTGGGATATATACCAGGCCAACTAATGTCAAGCATATGGCAATGCCGCCCTAGAATATGCAGACATACACTTATACCCAATGTCAGGACACATCGATTCTTGTTGATTTAGTAGTTTGCATACTAGATCCTCCAATGAAGTGGTGGCTTACTCATAACCATCTTGGCCATCAGTAGGAGCATAGATAGTGACTTTTCAAGCATTGGAAGTAACTCACACAACAAATTCTTTTTTTTTAATATGAAGTGATGCTAACTACTAGTATTGTAGCATCAACATATGACAAAGTCCTCAGGTAGCTAATCAAAATGTACATTAAGATGATGACACTAGTCTTACTTTTGCATCCAGAAGCCCTAAGCATGAAAAGGCGATGCCAATATGGAAGAACTAATAATATGGAAAATTTAAGCCCCACATCTCACTATTGATTCTCTTATATCAATATTCTTCCTTACCTAGTACTCACCCTTCTTTGGGCTATTCCATCTCTCCAACAGTCAAATGATGTTTAATCCCATTGTTTGTTTTATATAGTCATTTTATTGAATAAATAAGGTGAATACGTGAATTTCAAGCTTCAATTAAAATCAGGCCTTAGTTTCTCACCATCCTGGAGTAATCTCTCATCTGAATCTTCAAAACCAATATCATCCAATCTCCTTTAGCATTTCATAGTTCTATATAGTCATTTTATTGAATAAATAAGGTGAATACGTGAATTTCAAGCTTCAATTAAAATCAGACCTTAGTTTCTCACCATCCTGGAGTAATCTCTCATCTGAATCTTCAAAACCAATATCATCCAATCTCCTTTAGCATTTCATAGTTCTCATGGACAGAAATATGCAAGACCAAGCAAAGAATGAAAATTCCGTAACATTCTTTGCAAAGAGAGATACACATACAACTACTGAAACAATAGATGCAGAAAATAAATTAACTTTTCTTGATTACAGATTCACCACTAAGATTCATGTAAGTCTGTGGCTTTGCAAGGAGAACCGATATGCCACTAACCGTTCCTGAAAAAAAAAAACAAATTACAAAAGCAAATTCAGAGTCCATCTAACCTCTCTTTCTTTTCCAACCCCATGAATTCATCAACACGCAAAACATCCAGACCTTCGCCAAAAAGAGCTTTGCAGTGCACGGTGCTCATCGAGCCCTGGGACCGCGCGAAAACGTCGATCCTATCAAAACCCACCTGCAGCCAAATTCATACTGTTTTTTTTTTAAAAAAAAAATTTCTCCTTCAAATGAGGAAGAGGAGGAGAAGAAGAGGGCTCACATTGTGCCTGATTGACTGGTACTTCTCCCTGGGATTGCCGAGGCAGATGAAGAACAACGGAAGCGGAGAATAAGCAGATGAAGATGAAGCGGCGGTGCAGAGGAGGTGCCGCAGGAGATTGTGACAGGGGAGCACCTCTGGCGAGGCCTTCACTGTGATTTCGTGAGGGAAGTGGGGAAAGAGGTTCGGGATGTGGAAGGCAACGAGGGGGATTCAAAGGGAAAAGGGCTACGAGCGGAAGTATAAGATCCGGCAAGATCGCCGGCGGTTTGCCCCGGCGCAGCCGACGAAAAGAAGAGGAGGCGGAGATGAGAGAGGGCTCCGGACAAGAATGATTGCAGACCGTCGCGACAACGGTTTTGGTTGTTTCGGGCCTGAAAGTCCGGTTTCGTTTTAGGTTTTGTTTTGTTTTCGGCCAAACCAATGGTCCGAAGGAAAAGGTTTTTAACAAGGATCCGATATTATCTATGATTTACCGGAAACCATCTTCGTTCTCATTATTAAAAAAACGATTGTAAAATTGACAAACAACCACTTTTTCGTCGATAGCATATTTTTCGCTCTTTAATATTTTTCTTCAATTTTTTTAAATACAATTTTTTAAAAAATATTTTTAAAATTTCTCTCCTTTATCATTCGCCTCTAGAATTCCAAATATTTAAGTATGGTATCCTTCGTCACCAATTCGCGAAATTAAAAATAAATCGACATTTGAGTTTTCGAAGTTCTCCTATAACTCAAGAGAAAAAAAATAAAAAAAATAAAAGATAAATGATTTGATAAATTAGAATCATAATAATTTTTTATATTAAATTAAATATTTAAAATTAAGTAAAAAATAATAGGTAATTTTTTACTAATATGATAAGAGAGCCGATCCTCTATAAATTTGCAACAGTACATATAGTTGCTTGTTAAAAATAAAAAAAATGAAAAATCATTGTTTAAAATGCAAGTGGTGGTGCACCGTGATGGTGGTTAGTGTCACACAGCCGAATTTCTACCCTGAAAATTTGCCCGTGATGGCGCCAAGGTTCGCCCACCTCAGCGCACCAAACTCGCACAAGCCCACAAGAGTATAGAGTAGAAAAGAAGTACAGAATCTTGTCAACCTTTTATTACTCACATAAAAGGAATACAACTCTTAATACGGAGTGACACTACAAGTCTCTCTACCTGTGTGTATTTTCCACTCAATAGACCCCCTAATTTATTTATAGTTTGGCTGTGAGCAACTGCTCCCTGCAGTTCAACCGCTGCCTTGCAGTTCCTCAACTGCTTCCTGCAGTTTCAACTGCTGCCTTGCAGTTCATCAACTGCTTCCTGCAGTTCAATTGCTTGCCTTGCAGTTCATCAACTGCTTCCTGCAGTTCAACTGCTGCCACTTGTCTTCAACCTGCTTCAACTTGCGACGCCAAGTGTTCAGGTTGTTCACATGCTTCTGTAGCTCACTTTAGCCAGCTTGTCCTGCTGCTCGGTCTACAGGACGATTTGGGTTATTTGGGTTTCCATCCAAACATGTCGTGACTCCGTCACTTGCTGCTATGTGTGCTGTCCGCGCATACATATGTTGGAGGCAGTCCGTCGCCTCGCCTGATCATGCGTTCCCACACATGATGTTCCTTGTAGTGGCACCAACCACCACAGCTGGTTGTTCACTCGTATGTGTGCTGCCCATGCACATATACGTTGGAGGCACTCCATTGCCTCTGAGATCATGAGATCCGTTACATGATCTCGTTGTGGTGGCACCTACCACTCACAACGGGTGTGACAGTTAGCACAAAGGATTTAGTCATAAATAGTTAAAAATTAAGAAAATTGAGAGTCATATGTTGTAGTGTTTGAGCATCAAAGTTTATATACTCAATCGGTAGGCCGAAGCTCGGCCCGATTTCATCCAAAATTCTTGAATTTAGATTTTAAAATTTTAAATTTTTAGTAGGATTTGGAAAAAAAATGTTAAAAATAAATAAATTTGACTTGAAGTTTGAGCTCAATTCCAAAAATTAATAGATTATTCCGAGCTCGAATTTGAGTATTAGAGTGTATTTGATTTGGAATCGGATCAGGATTATTCTATTCTGACCAGTTTATTATCCAAATACTAAAAAAATAATTATTTTACTGTAAATATTAAAATATCATACTATTTTTATTTTTATTTATTTAAATCTCAATAAATATATTTACTAATTAAACTAAAATTAAAATATTAAAAATTTGATTAAATTATTTTTTCGTATTTTAATCTTGATGTTAAATTTAATTTTGAGTTTGAAGTCGGGACTATATTTCAAAGTTGGACTTTGGTTAATAGAGTCTCAGTATGACTGGAGCCCGACACAATTACACTCCCAATAATATTTAATATGGCCGTGCTGCAATAAAATGCTTGTGTTTTTTTATAAGGAGACATATTTGTTTGTTTGTTTATTTTTGCAAATGGAAGGCATATTCTTTTTTTCATCATCAATTATTGCAAACTAACATTGCAATGCCCGTAATTACTCGTTTTAGCCCGCCGACGCCAATCTAATTGTACCGTACGAACTCAAATTGCAAAAATGTCCTCTTCCCATTTCAGTCATTTGAAAGCAAAACGAAAGATGGAAAAAGAAGCCTGAGAAGGTAATAACCAAGGTTTACCGTTTCGGTCGAAACCGTAACGAAATCACATATATCGGATCAGTTAGGGTTTATTGTTCATTACTGTTTATCTTCGTCAACAAACGCAGGCGGGAGCGCGCGGGAGCGGGAGCACGCCGGGCTCGAGCGCGCGGGCGGGAGCTCGCCAAGCTCACGCGGGTGGGGGGGTGGTTAGGGCGTGGGGAGGACCTCACGCCGGTTTCGTGACCGATCCCAAGGGCCTTATACACTCGCTAGTTTACCGCCGCTCTCTCGTCTATCTCGTGCCTTCACCGACCTGACCCGTACTCCCGCAAGATGAGGCCGACTTTACACTGGAGTCAACGCTATCGTCAATTTGATTTTGACGTCCTTATCGGTTTCTGTCAGATACTGTTCACGTACATAATATTATTCACGTAATTATTCATTATTTTTAAAATTTTTTAAATATATTATAATTTTTTAATTTGAAGTTAAAAAATAATTGAAATAAAGTTAAATTTTAGTGAAAATATAATTTTCATTTTGGACCTTCGATGTATGGTTATATTTTAGAACCGCTGTCATGAGATTGCGCATAGCTAATTGTTCTGACTCATATGCCTACAAATGCTCGTCCGGATCATTCAGGTATTGAATTTGTAATTTCACACCCAGATGTTCCAAACTCAACTGATGATGATTATGATGATTAGTTGTATTATCTTATAAATTATGTATATGTGAAGTACATTTTAATGAAAAGTTAAATGTGCTTATGTTAATTTTTAACTTTTAATCATATTCATATTATTTCTTGTATATTTTTTTAACACACTAATATATATTAAAATTAGACTATATCAGTGACTAACTATCAAAATTAATATTAATTAACTAAAATAATATTTAATATTATGATAAAATTAAGTATAAATTCATTCCTAATTTTTTTCAATATTTTATCGTATTTTTAATTTGAAGTCAAAGTACAGTCAAAATATAGTCAAACTCTGATTAACACCCAATTAATAATTTAAAAAAATATTTCGGCCGAAACCGAAACGGCCGAAACGTATCGGTTTCACTGGGTCCCGAAACTGAAACCGATACCGAAACAGTAAACCTTGGTAATAACCACCTCAAATTATATGCTCTCAAACTTCTTTTTCTTAAAAAATGGTAAAAAATGTTCGCATAGTATTAAACTTTTGCGCAGACACCCCAGAATTTCACTTTATTTCAACAACTCACAGATTAAGTCTTGCCAGGGTTGAACTCACAAATTGGGCATGAGGGACACATATGCAAAAGACTCCTTCAAAACATCATCCTTAACCATGCATTTGATAATAGGTTAAAATTAAAATTAATTAATCACTTTAATAAATTAATATTTATATAATAATTTAAAGTTTGAAAAATCAATTAATTTTTATAATAATTTAATTTATAATAATATAAAATAATTAATTTTAATTTTTTTAAAAAATTAATTTTTTTGTCAAATGAATTTTAATTTAATCCATTAATCGAAAGAGACCTCGACACCGTTTGATTCGAAATCAGGATTAAGATTATGATTAAAATTAGTAAACTATTTTTATAAAATAATAATTTTTTATAAAAATTAACGTTTTAATAATTTAAAATTCAAAAAATTATTTAATTTTTTATAATAATTTAATATAATAATAATATAATATAATAATAATATAATAAAAAAAATTAATTTTTTTTAAAAAATAATTTTAAAACGGACTGCCGATCTCAAAACAAACGTCCCGTTGGGACGAAAGAATGGGACAAAACGGCCCTCTCACAATCCATCCGCCTGCCCCGCGAGGCCCGGGGCGGTTCCGGACGCGAACGCGAATATGAAATCGGGTTCATGTCTCTCTGTCTGGCTGTCTTCGTCCTCGGTGAAACCGTCCTACATCGTCTTTCTGTAGGCCACGATCTAAACCGTAATCGTGCCTTGGAAAATGACCCAAGAATTCAAAATCAGAGCTCAAGTCAAATTGCTGCACACGATCGCGTACACGATCTTTTCCTATTACTCACCATTCGAATGTCGAGGTAAAACGGACGACGAAGATCTCGTCGTATGTTTTGCATGTAGGGTATGTCCTACATAAGAAATGCACCAGCGTTGCCCGCTCATCTTTCTAGTCTCTCTACCTTGTAAATCCCGTCCAGGAAAAGCCATTTTTGCGCTTCAAATTTTGGTCTTTGGCTAGGTCTTCCTTCGCCTTCGCGATAGAGAGATCGAGGGTTTGGGTTAGGGTTTGTTCGACGGAGGAGGACGACGGGGAGGGATGAGGGAGATCATCAGCATTCACGTCGGGCAGGCTGGGATTCAGGTCGGCAACTCCTGCTGGGAGTTGTACTGCCTCGAGCACGGCATTCAGCCCGATGGCATCATGCCCAGGTCCTTCCTCTTCTTCTTCTTCTTCTTCTTCTGTTCCTTCTTTAGATCTGTGCGTTTCCAGACTTAAGATCTTGAATTGGAGATCTGGAATTGGTTTTACTCGTGTTGTGTACGATTTGTGTGGTTTCCTCGGATTTAGTGGCGACTATTGTGCGTTTTAGTTGTTTGACTGTTTGCATTTTGTTTTGGGCATGAAGTGTTTGTTGAAGTTCCAATTGGAGACATATTTTTTTAATTTGTTCGAGTCTTGGCCTTTCAAATTGAGTGAATTCGATTCAGCATTTTTTAATAGTGGCTTGGTTGTTTGGTGTTTTTGTTTTGAGCATGAACTCTTTGTGGAAATGTGCCTTTGAGACAATTTATATTTTTTTATTTGACTCGTGTTTGGTCTTTCTGATTCCAATTCTTTTGCGGTTTTGGTGCTATTTTCTCGACTGTATTTTTTTTTTTTTTTTTTTGCGATTCTTGTAAATTTTGCTCAATTTATGGCAAGTTTGACCAATTTTAGTTGTTTGGTGTTTTCTGCTTGGTTTGAGCATGAATCGCTTATGAAAATGGCCCTCAAGAGAGTGTGGATCTCTTTGAATTGTATAATGTTCGTGTTTGGTTGTCATGCAGCGATAGTTCGGTTGGAGTTGCGCACGATGCCTTCAACACATTCTTCAGTGAGACTGGCGCCGGCAAGCATGTGCCAAGGGCTGTGTTTGTTGATCTGGAGCCTACAGTAATCGATGAGGTGAGGAGTGGGACTTACCGCCAACTCTTTCATCCAGAGCAGCTCATCTCAGGCAAGGAAGATGCTGCGAATAACTTTGCTCGGGGGCATTATACTGGTAAACGGAACTGCCATTTTCACCGGAAGTGATCTCTTTGTGAGAATTTTGGTTACTTAGTGTGGTTCACGAATTGTATTTTGCAGTGGGGAAGGAGATTGTAGATCTCTGCCTGGACCGTGTTAGGAAGTTGGCTGACAACTGCACTGGCTTGCAAGGATTTCTGGTTTTCAATGCTGTTGGTGGTGGTACTGGATCAGGTTTGGGTTCATTGCTGTTGGAACGCTTGTCAGTTGATTATGGCAAGAAGTCAAAGCTTGGTTTCACCATCTATCCATCACCTCAGGTATCTGTTACTGCAAGGTCTATTTTGTATATGGTCTATCTCAAATTTATTTGAACACTTTTGGTTTCCTAGCATGCTTGTATCAGGGGATGTGAAATTTTTATTGCAGGTTGTAGTTTCATCAATGGTAGCAAAATGAATGGGCTAGAATTGTTTTGGATTCAGTATGGAAGATGATATAGTTCTACCATAGCCATCCAATATTCTAATTTTTGAGATATTGGTCTTTGGAGTGAAAGATAGTTTGGCAAACTAGTCATTGTCTAGTTTTTCACTCTCCATTGGAGGAAGCAATCCAATGTTATTATTCTTGCTAAATCAAGTCAAATGAATATTTTGTTGCTGGGAATTGGCTTTAGGAACTGTGGAGAGCAGTCCCATTGCAATTATGGAGAGTAGCATCCTGTAACTTGTATGTTTGTGACACTGATTAAGCCTATTTAACAATCCCTTTCACTTATCTGGCCATGAGGCATTGTTGGTCCTACCAGTGACAATAATAAGCTTTAGAATATAGTCTAATTTTGATGCTGATTTGGAAATCGGAGATGTATGTTGGTGGCCTGCATGTGTTTGTTGTCATGTGGGCCAGTGCATTAGTCTGCACATGCCTTATGGAATATTATGGGTCGTCTGTGTGGGTCTCATCATGCTGTTGATGCCTATCTGTTGAAATTGCACTTTGGTCTCCACTTTAATTGTACAATGACTAACCTTTGAGTTTGTTTTCCCAGGGTAGATTTGCACTTAAACTTTACCTGATTCCCAACTTTGCAGATTTCGACAGCTGTTGTGGAGCCATATAACAGCGTTCTTTCTACACATTCCTTGCTTGAGCACACTGATGTTGCTGTTCTTTTGGACAATGAAGCTATCTATGACATTTGCAGGAGATCCCTAGATATTGAGAGGCCCACTTACACAAACTTGAACCGCTTAATATCTCAGATTATATCATCTCTTACCACTTCTCTGCGGTTTGATGGTGCAATTAATGTTGACATCACTGAATTCCAGACTAACCTTGTTCCATATCCGCGAATTCATTTTATGCTCTCGTCATATGCCCCTGTCATCTCTGCTGAGAAAGCATATCATGAGCAGCTTTCAGTTCCCGAGATAACAAATGCAGTGTTTGAGCCAGCAAGCATGATGGTTAAATGTGATCCAAGGCATGGGAAGTACATGGCCTGCTGCTTGATGTACCGTGGAGATGTTGTGCCCAAAGATGTCAATGCTGCTGTTGCCACAATTAAGACGAAGAGAACAGTCCAATTTGTTGACTGGTAAGCTTCAATTCAGATGTTACTCCAAATTTTGATTTAATCACTAATTTCCCTCGGTAATCTCTTCCGTAGGTGCCCAACTGGTTTCAAGTGTGGAATCAACTATCAGCCGCCTACTGTAGTTCCGGGAGGAGATTTGGCCAAAGTACAGCGTGCTGTTTGCATGATCAGCAACAACACTGCTGTGGCTGAGGTGTTCTCGCGCATTGACCACAAGTTTGATCTCATGTATGCAAAGCGTGCTTTCGTCCACTGGTACGTTGGTGAGGGAATGGAAGAAGGGGAGTTCTCTGAAGCCAGGGAGGATCTGGCTGCCCTTGAGAAAGACTATGAAGAGGTTGGGGCAGAAGGTGCAGATGAAGAGGAAGAAGAAGATTATTGAGTTGCTTGTCATTTGCTGTAGATGTTTGATTGTGGTTTATCTGCTGCTTCTTGTGTTACATCTGTTAGTGTGTTGACTCTTTCCTCGTGAATTCTGATATCTTTTGATTGTTGTCTTGCAAATCATTGTGTTATTGTTTTCTTCAAGTTTGGTGTGTGCTTTTTTGGCCTCATAAAAATGCTATTTTATTGGATTGCTCCTGTACTCCGAGATATTTGACGTTACGGGTTACAGAGCTCCCAGAAGTTTGGATACACCCAAAAATTGGAAATTGGTAGAATTGATTAATTCTTGCAATTCGGACTAGTTTTGTATTTCGGTTTTAGACTGGAGAAACGCAGTTTCTTTTAAATGCTAGTGGGACCCATCGATTCAAATGCTGCAAGTGATTCTTCAATTACGGATTGGATTTTTTCTCAATGCCGTAGTTTTTCTTCCCATCATCTTCAATGACACGCCCCTCCACCCGCCCTCACAAACCCACCCCCACCCACCCCGCGTTTCTATGCCGTCGAGACTCTGAGGTAACCCTCTCTTCTCCCTCTCTTCCGTGCTAGAGTTTGATCTGATGATGTGTTCTTCGATACGATAACCAACCCCCTTCCCTTTTTCCCCGTCTGCGATTCTATGCTGTCGAGATTCCGAGTTAACCCTCTCTTCTCCCTCTCCTCTGAGCTAGAATTTGATCTGCTAATGTGTTTTTGTCGCCCTAGTAGTAGGGTTTTTCATGGATAATTCATAAACACCTAAACGAAAATCGAACCTTTGCTGTAGTTTTTCTGATCTAGCATCTTGTCTCACAATTTTCTTCAATTTTGTTTAATCTGTATCTCCGGAAATATGAATCTAGATTTTCTTTTTTGTTTTTTGTGTTTTTGAGAGTTTTTTTGCGGTTGATTTGTGTTTTCAATGTTGTCTCTGCCCTATATCCGTGTTTTCACTCTTGAATCCCTTGATTTTTAATCAGAAGATTAATTGGGAACACATGCTATAAGGCATATACTAGATCAAAGACTGTATACTAGGTTGAAGTATTAATAATATAAGGAAAATGAGAATATGATGGTGATGGTAATAAGGGAATTTGGACCATTAGTTAGATGGAGAGATTGTTATTGTTTTCTTGTTTGTTACTGTTGTGGTCCATGCCGTTGCTTTCTTTGTTAGTAAATATATTGTTATGGTTTCTTTTTGCAGTGTTAGTTGTAAACACCAACTTATAGTTTCTGCATTTTTTCTATGAATTTTGATGTGGAAGGTAGATAATTCATACAGGCTATGAGCCTATCCTAATAGCAAGAATGAAACAAATCATGTGGCTAATAACATTCCAGAGGGCCTACTTATATTATGGTTTGATATGAATTTATTTCTCGGTGAAACTCATATAACTATTGGGTGCCTTGAGCATTTATGGAAGATTATAAAATTGCTTTATATGGTTTGCTTGCTGTTTTCTGAAAATGTTTTGTATAGTAACTTATTTGGTTAGACTTGAACCATGCAAAATTTGGTCCTTAATTCCATCGAAAATATTTTTGCTATAGTCTATTATGGACAAGAAAAGTTTGGTCCCGATTTGTTTGTAAACAACGGATGAATCCAGAAGACAGTAGATTAATGAGCTTTTGCCCAATATTTGATTCGTTTGTATGATCTCGGAGCATGTCAAATCCAAAAGGAACAAAAAAAAAAAAACTAAGTTTCGATCATGAGCAATATGCTATTGCAATTGTTCACAAACCATGTAAACTTCTTAAATAACTCATCTCAAAGTGATCCAAATAGACATTTATACAACAATCAATTTCTAAGAAGGGCAAAGTTGCTTGTAGTAGGGGTAGAAGGTAGCTTGTATGGCAATTTCATAGAAGGCTCTGATGTCTCGAGAAGTTCAGAAGATTCTAAAAGAAGAACACAAAATCTAGAGGATTGCAGAAACTATGCAATGGTTTTTTAATTTTTGAAGGTTAGTGATGATTCGTTTGCTTTCATATGAGAACATTGGATCACCTAATAAGCTTATAAAGCAGTATAGGATGCATATCTGCCATCCAGTAGTCGTACTTTCTAAGCTTGAAGTAAAAATTCTAGCTTGTCAGGAACATTTGAAAGTTTCAGATGTATTAGTAGAAGTCCCATATGAGGGTGATTTTTGTAGGATAAGTAACTCTTTGGATGGGTGTTGCCTTAATAATCTGAAAATTTAGTACTGAGTTGCTTATGGTCGATCAGAGGAGATGATTGCGAACAGGCAGTGGGGGACGCTCATGGGTTAAATTCTTAGAAAGAAATTACGTATATTCTAAATTTAGTCTATTGTTGTGTGAATTAGGTGTGATACGTTGCATTATTCTATTTGTTTTGATTTATTGTCTCCTTCTTTGATTGGTAATTTATGTATGTATCAAAGAAGATTCTTTTTGTTGCTTTTAATTCATTATATTGACCCATCGAAAATGTTGTGATATAATTTATACTGAGATCTCACGCGATTTTTAATGTTTTTCATATTGTTTAGCCATGAGATCATTATTAATCTTGACTATTTTTCTAACAAATATTTAATTGTTAGATGGATGATAACGATGAATTAGAAATGCTAATTACCTAAGCCGGTGGTTTTACTATTTTGACAGCCGTGTATGTGATATTTCAAATTTTGATAAGAAAAATAAGACCATATTTGAATTTTAAATCTCTTGTCAATAGAAAGAGACTTAGAACATGTATGATCTATAATATCTTACAGGGTAGGACAAATAATTGTGTGGATTATTTGAAGAAGGATTTTTCTGTGTTTCTAAATTGGGCCAATATATTGAGGGAAGAAATCAATTACAAGATACACGATATGTACTGTCGAGCAACAAATTACAATTTTCTTATTTTAGATTAGCTTTTATTCAAAAAATAGGAGCATAAAGATAGTATTTTCGCGATTTGGTTAAATTATAAGTCAATATTGTAACAAATATCTAAGATGAATTGTGTTGTGGGCAATGTCCTTAACACATTCTATTATAGCGTCTAATCCTAATTATTATCCGTTATTTATGAAATGCTCATACATATTGATTTTTTTAATTGATGGGCGATTTGTCTCTAATATTTAATTATGTGTTATATAGGATTGTATTATTTTGATTGATGGAACACACATTGACACTAAAATTTTAGCTGACATGATTGCATGTTTTTATGACCACAAGGGTGTCATGTAAAATGTGTTGTTCAGTACTAGGGGTGAGCAAAAAAAATTAAAAAACCAATATACCGAACCGTACCGGTTGAGAACTGTATTGGAAAATCGGTTCTCAAAGCAAATCGGTATGGTTCTAGTTCTTAATTTTGATAGAACTGAGAATATGGTTCCGATTTCAATTTTATGTTTTGTGAAAAATCGGTATATCGGAACCATACTAGTTATTAAAAAAATATAATTATATATAGTATAACATTTTAAAATATAAATTTTTTATGTTATATGTATATTAATATAGTTAAAATTATATCATTATAGGATTATAATGAATGAAATAAAATTTTTGGATAATTTGTGTATTAGTGTATTTAAAATTAATTTTTTATAGGATTTTAATGTAAAATAAAATAATTTAAAAAATCAGTATACCGGTTTTAGAATCAGTTTAGAACCAATTCAAAATTGAAACAAAAAAAAAAAATTGATTTTTAACTCAAACCAATACGATTTTGGTTCTCGATTTTTTAAGAACCGAAATACGATTTCGGTTCTAAAACATGCAAAATCAGTACGATAAACCAATTTTGCTCACCCCTATTAAATACAGTTGATGTTAGCTTTAGATTCTTATATATATTGATCAGACGAGAGAGATTATCAAATGACTTTGCGATTATGAAAGATTCTATTTTTTGACCTTCTCTTAGTGGCCTGAAACAAATTAAAGGTATTATTGTTAAGTTCTAATTGTGTTAGACTTTGGAGTCAAAATTGACCATTCGGGATAGTGAAAGACCCTGGTGAGCAATTGTGAAACAACAAATCAAAATTAAGGGTGATTTGAATATGCAATCAGGTATTATGAAAATATGACTTCCAATATGTGCAAGTTCGTGTAGTTAATTATCCTGATAATTATCAAGAATCTCCTAAAATAATAAATTTAACTAATGAAATAGATACACAAAAAAGAGAAAGTATAATTTGATTGATTTAAAAAATAAAGGCATATTCTTATTTTATAATTTTAAAAATTTAAATTCATAAACGACATGAAATAATGAAGAGAATGGAAGAGCTTGAAGTGCGCTACCGCCCCACTCTTGTGCACTTAATTGCATAAAGTCTGACTTGAATGAATACTTGATTTGATTCTTGGTAGATACTGATAGCTTGACTTGATTTCAAGATATGACTGACTATCTTAGTTTATATCAGTTAACCCCATTACGTTTTGAAATATTACTAATAGTTTCTGCTTATTGTCAGTTGACTTCTTTTGATCTATTTGCGAAAATAATTAATAGTCTTATCTTGTACTAATTATTATTGATTTGATAATTGACAATTTCTCTTGACTTATTATCGATTAAATTTGAAGCGTTACTAATGACCTTAAGTTTGTGTCAATTGAGTTTGAAGTGTGACTGATGGTTTTATACGTATTAGCAGTTGACTTCTATTGAATAAGACATTGGACTGACTGATTAAGTAAGTTTAAGCCTACCTAAGTTTGGTTTGAAATGATTAGCTGTCTTTGTTTGTATTGACTGTTTTTGATTTGATAATCAACGACCTCTTAGGTGTGTTATAGATTAAATTTGAAATATTTTCTATTGTTTTCGAGCATATATTGGCTTAACTTGAAGTGTGACTGACATATTTAAGCATTTTATTGGTTGATTTCTTTTGAATAAGGTGTTTGGTTGATTGATTAAGTGAGTTTAAATTTGGTCTGAAGTTCAAACTTGGTTTGGTTTAAATTTGATTGAATTCAATTAAATGTTCAAAATTTAATCTTAATTTGAATCTTATTTGATTTGGCTCTATATTAGAACCTAATTTTGATTTGAGTTTGATTTGAATCAATTCGATATTCAAGACAGGATTTTTATTAGAGTTTGATTTGATTTAATTTAATACTCAGAAGTTGATTCGGATTAGGCTCGACATTATGTTGGACCCTTATGCACCGTTTGGTTTGAGATTAGGATCATTATCATCATTTTTCAGAATTATTTTTTTACAAAATTAATATTACTTATTTTACACCGTTATTAAATTAAATTAGTATAAACAATTAAATAGTTTTTCAAAATTTAAATTATTATAGTATTAATTTTGATAAAAATATATTAGTTTACAAAAGTGATTCATTAGTATTGATTCTGATCCTGATTTCGAACCAAATAGTGCCTTATTGATTTTTTAATAGATTCTTAACAGATCTTGGATCCAAATCTTTGATAGGTTCTTAATGAAGCCTTAATGAATCTTGGATTTGATTTTAATTGGCTTCTTAATCAATATTTAATAGATTTTGAATTTGATTCTTACTGGATTCTTAATGGATCCCTAATGGATTTTGGATTCGACGCTTATTGGGTTCTTAATGAACTCGGGCTTAACTCGTTAATGGGTTTGGATTTATGTGCAAGTTGATTTGATTTAACTTGGTTTTGGTTCAGATTTGACCTAATTTTGGTTTATGTTCGACTTGGTTTAGGTTCTGGTTCATCTTGGTTTTGGTTTAAGTGTGACTCGATAGAGGTTTGAATTTGAGTTTGATTTGCCTCGACTAAGGGTTGGTTTGAACTTGGTTTGATCCAACTAAGATTTAGATTTTAGTTCAAGTTGACTTGACTATGGTTCGATTTAAACTTAGTTTAATCCAATTAGCGTTCGATTTGAACTTGATTTGATCTAATTAGGGTTTAGTTCGAATTTGATTCAACCTAATTAAGACTCGATTTGAACTTGGTTTGACCTAATTAGGATTTAATTTGAATTTGGTTGGACCCAATTAAGCCTTAATTTAAACTGGATTTGAACCAATTGGGATTTAGTTCGAATTTAATTTGGCTTAATTAAGGCTTGTTTTGAACTTGGTTCGACCCAATAGGTTTGGATCAAATTTAATTTGATTTGGATTGACCCGATTTGGATCCAATTGGGGTTGAATGTGAACCGATTTGGTTTGGACTAACTCAATTTGGATTTTGGTCTAGTTCAATTTGACTTTTAATTCATTTATTTGATTAATTTAGGTCCATTTGGTGGTTCGTTTGAGTTAGATTGATTTAATCAATTTATTTAATTTGATTTAGCCGAATCAGTTTAATTTCGACGTGATTATATTAATTAATTTAATTGATTTATCCTAATCGATTTTAATTAATTTGATTTAAGAGCTCTCATGATTTTGGATGAGCCCGCGGGCTCATCCTGAATCGTATTAGACTTTCGACGAGCTCACAGGTTGGACTTGAGTCGATTAGACATACGGTAAGCTTGCAAGTTGGCTTTGAGTCGATTAGATATACGACGAGCTCGCAGGCTGGACTTATTCTGAATAAACGGTTAGCTAGCCAATACGTTGACCTTAGTCCGAATAGACGATCGGCGAGTCCACGAGCTGACCTTAGTTTGAATAAACAATCAATGGGTTGGTCTTAGTTTGAATAGATGATCAGCAAACACACGGGTTGTTCTAAATTTGAATAGACATTCGGCGAGCTTACAGTTTAGTCTTAGTCTGAAATTAATTTTTGGATGAGCCTACGAACTGGCCTTGAGTTAGAAATTAATTTTTGGAAGAGTCCGCGGGTTGACCCTATATCGTTTGACTTTCAGGCAAGCTTACAGACTGATCCTAGACTATTAACCTAGGCATGCAAATCAAGACCAAAAATATATTTTTTTTGATCAAATTTCTATTTTTTAAGCCAACAACCTTTTTCTTCTAATTTTTCTTTCTTTTTCCTCCATCTTCAAACTTGAAACCCTAATCCCCTTTCTTCTTCCACAATCCATGGTTGGCCACTCCTCTTCAAATTCATGGCCGGACTCGGCTAGTCCCAGCTGGATTTGGCTCCGATGGGCGATGGACACGACGGTCTCCAAGCCATAGGTGGAGTTTGGGAGGTTACTGAGGAAAGGCCAGAGCACGACGGATCGGCCAACTCACAGCCATGGGAACTCAAGTTGGGCAACTCCTAGCCACCTCGTGGATTGGCCATCTCGCAGCCAGAGGGACTCGAGCCAAGTAATTCTTGATTGGCTGGGGGCACGATCTCAAGATTGAGAGCTTGGTGCTGATAACAAGGCTTGGAGATCGGCATAGGGTGGTCGGGCATAGTGAGGACATGTCTAGCGCGACCTCCTCTTTAGTGAGGCACCCTTGAGGAGGCTAGTAGCTAGGCTAGTATCAGAGTTGAAGCCTAGGAAACGGGATGGCGACTTGCGGCCAAGCCGGTGTAAGAGTTCAGGCCTGGCCGCAGGGATGTAGCATATGGAGGGGCCAAGCATCGCACTTGGGTGAGGCTGCTGGGGTTTGACTAGTTGTTCTTAGGCGAGTGGCTAATGTCCCTAATCTCATCGGAGAGCTACGTGGACCATTGTGAGGGTAGCTGCGCTTGCTTCATCTGCAGGCATCCGCACGATGGAGATCTCAGCTAAGTGCCATCGGGTTGCCTCTCTTGCATGAGGTGAGCAGTAGTATGAGTAGTTGCCAGATGGTAGGATCGGGCGATGCAACATATGGAGCTACTCCTTTGGAGGAGGGGGAGAAATAGGAAGAAGATTAATGAAAGAGAGAAAAAAAGGTAGAAAATTACCTTATTCCTTTGTTCAAGTTTCTAGCTTCTTGATAGTCTTCCGATTTCTAATATTTTTTTCTAGCCTCCCATGATATTTAATGTTAACAGGATTTATATAGAGTTTGAAGCGTTGGAGTTGGATTAGGAATAATCTCTTTTTGTTTAAATTTTTCCATGATGGATATGCTTATGGATGAATATGAATGTATTTGTTTAAAATTGGATAATTATGTAGATGGATATAGATATATTCAGTTGTTGTAGATGATAGTAATTTGAAAATTGTACGCAGGACACGTTGATGCATATCTTATAAAATCTAACTAATTGCCAAGTATATTTTGTCGAAGAGGAAATAAATGAGTCTTTATACGTTCGTCGAACTTCTACCATTATTTTCACAAATAATGACCTACTACTAGAGATAATATTCCATAATACTGTTGGCTTAATTCAATGGAAAGTAATGATTTCCTATTTGGTAAGCAAGAGTTCGTGCAATTCTTACTCAATAAGGGTTGAGAAACACATTGCAGGACGTTAAGCCTGAAGATGTTATCGAAAGTGTCTGGGAAAACCAGAAGGCTAGTGCACATAACACAATCATCCTCAGTCTCACCTAGGGGTGTGCACTATTCGGTTTTAACCGAACCGAACCGACCGACCGAAACCGAATAACCAATTCGGTTCGGGTTATTCAGTTCTCGGTTCGGTTTCGATTTTGAAAAAAAAAAAAATAAATTTCGGTTCGGTTTCGGTTTTTGATTTTCGAAAACCGTAAAAACCGAACCGAACCGAATTATATATATACCTATATACTGCGGTTTTGGTTTTGGTTTTGGTTTTGGTTTTGGTCTAATCGGTTTTGAGCTATTCGGTTCGCTGCTCTCTTTCTATCCAAATCAAATCGATTCTCATTCCCTTCTCTTCATCCCATTTCCCTCTGCTTCACCGACGACGACGACGACGACGACGACGACGACGACGACCGTTTCACCGACGGAGTTTTTTGGGTTCCCACCGCCTTTCTCGACGACGACGACGACGACGACCTTTTCCGAGAGAGCGACGCTGCAACGGCATCTTCTTCCTTTTCCGCGCAACGGCATCTTCGTCAGGGCAGTGGGGATGCGGAGGTACTGCTGGAAGAGCTGAAGAAGACGACCCGGTGGCGGAAGTGGGTGATCTGGACACCTTCACCACTCGGACCTCGACTACACTGCCGCCGCCTCCTTCCTCTCCTCCCTCGGCCGGCGGCCGCTCCATCGGCCTCCAGGTGGGCTTGGGCTTGGGCTTGGGCTTGGGCTTGGGCTTGAGCGTGGGCTGGAGCTTGAGCTTGAGCTTGAGCGTGGGCTTGGGCTTGAGCGTGGGCTTGGGCGTGGGCTTGGGCGTGGGCTTGGTTTTGGGCTTGGGCTTTGCAAAATATTCGGTTCTAATTCGGTTATAACCGAACCGAACCGAAATATTTCGGTTCGGTTCGGTTCGGATCGATTTTATTACTGTTCGGTTTGGTTCGGTTTTGGTTTTTGAAAATTTCGGAAATTTCGGTTCGGCTGGTTCGGTTCGGTTCGGTTCGGTTTTAACCGAATGCACACCCCTAGTCTCACCGATGAGGTACTCTATCGTTTCTTGATGAAACATTACCTTCCGAGTTATGGAAAAAGCTGGAGAAATAATATATGAGTAAGTCTATCTCAAATTGAGTTTACGTAAAGTAGAAGCTCTTCAATTTTTGAATGAGAGAAAGTACGAATATAGTTGATCATCTTAATGCTTTCAATAAACTTATCTGTCAAATGTTAAACATTGATGTTAAAATTAAAGATGAAGACAAGACAATTATTTTACGATCATCTTTACCTCCTTCTCTATAGAATCTAAAAACTACTCTCATGTATGGTAAGGATTTGAAATTTGATGATATTTTTGCTACCCTTCTATCTAATAAATATTTGAAAAAGATTGGAGTGGATGTGTCACACTCAGAAGCATTAATTGTGAGAGGTCGTACCAAAGAAAGATCAAAGACAGGTCGTTCTAGATCCAAATCCAAAGAAATAAACTGCAGGTATTGTACGAAGATGGGACATATAATTAAAGAGTGTTGGAAGCTCAAAGCAAATAAAGAAAGAGAATCTCAATCTAAAGAGTAAGCCAAAGAACAAGTGTCAGTCGTTGAAGGGAGTTCTGATGATGATTTTGGTAATGTTCTCTCTATTAGTTCAAATTTTGATCGTTACCATGATACTTAGATTCTTGATTCTGGTTGTTCTTATCACATGTGTCGTAATAAGGATTGATTTGAAGACTACAAGTCCTATGATGGTGGTTTAGTTTTGATGGGTAATAACAATCTATGCAAAACTATTGGAATTGGAACAATAAAAATTAAGATGTTTAATAATATTATTAAAATTCTTACTGATACTAGACATGTTCCTAATTTGAAAAAGAATTTGATCTCTTTGGGTGCTTTGGATTCTTTTGGTTATAGGTATTCTACTAAAGGTGGAGTTCTTAAGGTTGCTAAAGACTCATTGATAGTGATGAAGGGCCTAAAGCATGGAAATTTGTATGAGTTATTAAGAAAAATCGTTGAAGGTGGAGCTGCAATTTTTCAGGCTTCTTCTTTAGATATGACCCACTTATGGCATATGCGTCTTGGTTATATGAGTGAGCAAGGTTTAAGTGAGCTCAACAAAAGAAAATTATTGAAAGGCCTCAACTCATGCAAATTAGATTTGTGCGAGCATTGTCTCTATGGTAAACAGTCCAAGGTAAAGTTTAACACCAGTACTCATTGCACTAAAGGCTTAATTGATTATATTCTTTCTGATGTGCGGTGCTCTCCTATTCCATAAAAATGTGGTGCTCGTTATTTTGTCAATTTCATTAATGATTTTTCTAGAAAAGTGTGGATTTATTTTTTGCATCACAAAGGCGAAGTGTTTTTTTGTTTTCAAACGGTGGAAAACTTCAGTTGAAAAAAGGACTGACAGAAAAATCAAATATCTCAGAAGTGATAATGACGGAGAGTACAAATCAACAGAGGTTCTCAAATTCTGTGAAGATGAAGGTATCAAACGCCACTTTACCATCCCAGGAAAATCTCAATAAAATGGTGTGGCTGAAAGGATAAACAGAATCTTATTGGGGAAAGCACGTAGTATGCTCAGTATAGCTAATCTTGATAAAGATTTCTGGGCAAAAGCAGTCAATACAATATGCTTCATTATGAATCGCTCTTCTCAAATAACCATTAATTACAAAACTCCTGAAGAAGTATGGACTGGTCAACCTACAAATTATTCTTCTTTAAAGATTTTTGGTTGTCTGCTTATGTACATGTTGTCAAGGATAAGTTAGATGCACGTTTCAAAAAGTGTATTTTCCTGGCTTATGCCAAAGGTGTCAAAGGTTATCATTTATGGGATCCTACTATTTCAAATGTAATTATTGAGAGAGACATAATATTTGATAAAAGTGTTATGTTAAAATCTTTCAAGAAAGGTCCCAACGGAAAGTAAAGATTTCCTATTTGGAAAGCAAGAGTTCGTTCAATTCTTACGCAATAAGGGTTGAGAAACACATTGGAGGACGTTAATTAGCCTAAAGATGTTATCGAAAGTGTCTGGGAAAACCAGAAGGCTAGTGTACATAACACAATCATCCTCAGTCTCACCGATGAGGTACTCTATCGTTTCTTGATGAAACATTACCTTCCGAGTTATGGAAAAAGCTGGAGAAATAATATATGAGTAAGTCTATCTCAAATTGAGTTTACGTAAAGTAGAAGCTCTTCAATTTTCGAATGAGAGAAAGTACGAATATAGTTGTTCATCTTAATGCTTTCAATAAACTTATCTGTCAAATGTTAAACATTGATGTTAAAATTAAAGATGAAGACAAGACAATTATTTTACGATCATCTTTACCTCCTTCTCTTTAGAATCTAAAAACTACTCTCATGTATGGTAAGGATTTGAAATTTGATGATATTTTTGCTACCCTTCTATCTAATAAATATTTGAAAAAGATTGGAGTGGATGTGTCACACTCAGAAGCATTAATTGTGAGAGGTCGTACCAAAGAAAGATCAAAAACAGGTCGTTCTAGATCCAAATCCAAAGAAATAAACTGCAGGTATTGTACGAAGATGGGACATATAATTAAAGAGTGTTGGAAGCTCAAAGAAAATAAAGAAAGAGAATCTCAATCTAAAGAGTAAGCCAAAGAACAAGTGTCAGTCGTTGCAGGGAGTTCTGATGATGATTTTGGTAATGTTCTCTCTATTAGTTCAAATTTTGATCGTTACCATGATACTTAGATTCTTGATTCTGGTTGTTCTTATCACATGTGTCGTAATAAGGATTGATTTGAAGACTACAAGTCCTATGATGCTGGTTTAGTTTTGATGGGTAATAACAATCTATGCAAAACTATTGGAATTGGAACAATCAAAATTAAGATGTTTAATAATATTATTAAAATTCTTACTGATATTAGACATGTTCCTAATTTGAAAAAGAATTTGATCTCTTTGGGTGCTTTGGATTCTTTTGGTTATAGGTATTCTACTAAAGGTGGAGTTCTTAAGGTTGCTAAAGACTCATTGATAGTGATGAAGGGCCTAAGGCATGAAAATTTGTATGAGTTATTAAGAAAAATCATTGAAGGTGGAGCTGCAATTTTTCAGGCTTCTTCTTTAGATATGACCCACTTATGGCATATGCGTCTTGGTTATATGAGTGAGCAAGGTTTAAGTGAGCTCAACAAAAGAAAATTATTGAAAGGCCTCAACTCATGCAAATTAGATTTTTGCGAGCATTGTCTCTATGGTAAACAGTCCAAGGTAAAGTTTAACACCAGTACTCATTGCACTAAAGGCTTAATTGATTATATTCTTTCTGATGTGCGGTGCTCTCCTATTCCATAAAAATGTGGTGCTCGTTATTTTGTCAATTTCATTAATGATTTTTCTAGAAAAGTGTGGATTTATTTTTTGCATCACAAAGGCGAAGTGTTTTTTTGTTTTCAAACGGTGAAAAACTTCAGTTGAAAAAAGGACTGACAGAAAAATCAAATATCTCAGAAGTGATAATGACGGAGAGTACAAATCAACAGAGTTTCTCAAATTCTGTGAAGATGAAGGTATCAAACGCCACTTTACCATCCCAGGAAAATCTCAATAAAATGGTGTGGCTGAAAGGATGAACAGAATCTTATTGGGGAAAGCACGTAGTATGCTCAGTATAGCTAATCTTGATAAAGATTTCTGGGCAAAAGCAGTCAATACAACATGCTTCATTATGAATCGCTCTTCTCAAACAACCATTAATTACAAAACTCCTGAAGAGGTATGGACTGGCCAACCTACAAATTATTCTTCTTTAAAGATTTTTGGTTGTCTGCTTATGTACTTGTTGTCAAGGATAAGTTAGATGCACGTTTCAAAAAGTGTATTTTGCTGGCTTATGCCAAAGGTGTCAAAGGTTATCATTTATGGGATCCTACTATTTCAAATGTAATTATTGAGAGAGACATAATATTTGATAAAAGTGTTATGTTAAAATCTTTCAAGAAAGGTCCCAATGGAAAGTAAAGATTTCCTATTTGGCAAGCAAGAGTTCGTGCAATTCTTACGCAATAAGGGTTGAGAAACACATTGGAGGACGTTAATTAGCCTAAAGATGTTATCGAAAGTGTCTGGAAAAACCAGAAGGCTAGTGTACATAGCACAATCATCCTCAGTCTCACCGATGAGGTACTCTATCGTTTCTTGATGAAACATTACCTTCCGAGTTATGGAAAAAGCTGGAGAAATAATATATGAGTAAGTCTATCTCAAATTGAGTTTACGTAAAGTAGAAGCTCTTCAATTTTCGAATGAGAGAAAGTACGAATATAGTTGATCATCTTAATGCTTTCAATAAACTTATCTGTCAAATGTTAAACATTGATGTTAAAATTAAAGATGAAGACAAGACAATTATTTTACGATCATCTTTACCTCCTTCTCTTTAGAATCTAAAAACTACTCTCATGTATGGTAAGGATTTGAAATTTGATGATATTTTTGCTACCCTTCTATCTAATAAATATTTGAAAAAGATTGGAGTGGATGTGTCACACTCAGAAGCATTAATTGTGAGAGGTCGTACCAAAGAAAGATCAAAAACAGGTCGTTCTAGATCCAAATCCAAAGAAATAAACTGCAGGTATTGTACGAAGATGGGACATATAATTAAAGAGTGTTGGAAGCTCAAAGCGAAAAAAGAAAGAGAATCTCAATCTAAAGTGTAAGCCAAAGAACAAGTGTCAGTCGTTGAAGGGAGTTCTGATGATGATTTTGGTAATGTTCTCTCTATTAGTTCAAATTTTAATCGTTACCATGATACTTAGATTCTTGATTCTGGTTGTTCTTATCACATGTGTCGTAATAAGGATTGATTTGAAGACTACAAGTCCTATGATGCTGGTTTAGTTTTGATGGGTAATAACAATCTATGCAAAACTATTGGAATTGGAACAATCAAAATTAAGATGTTTAATAATATTATTAAAATTCTTACTGATATTAGACATGTTCCTAATTTGAAAAAGAATTTGATCTCTTTGGGTGCTTTGGATTCTTTTGGTTATAGGTATTCTACTAAAGGTGGAGTTCTTAAGGTTGCTAAAGACTCATTGATAGTGATGAAGGGCCTAAGGCATGAAAATTTGTATGAGTTATTAAGAAAAATCATTGAAGGTGGAGCTGCAATTTTTCAGGCTTCTTCTTTAGATATGACCCACTTATGGCATATGCGTCTTGGTTATATGAGTGAGCAAGGTTTAAGTGAGCTCAACAAAAGAAAATTATTGAAAGGCCTCAACTCATGCAAATTAGATTTTTGCGAGCATTGTCTCTATGGTAAACAGTCCAAGGTAAAGTTTAACACCAGTACTCATTGCACTAAAGGCTTAATTGATTATATTCTTTCTGATGTGCGGTGCTCTCCTATTCCATAAAAATGTGGTGCTCGTTATTTTGTCAATTTCATTAATGATTTTTCTAGAAAAGTGTGGATTTATTTTTTGCATCACAAAGCCGAAGTGTTTTTTTGTTTTCAAACGGTGGAAAACTTCAGTTGAAAAAAGGACTGACAGAAAAATCAAATATCTCAGAAGTGATAATGACGGAGAGTACAAATCAACAGAGTTTCTCAAATTCTGTGAAGATGAAGGTATCAAACGCCACTTTACCATCCCAGGAAAATCTCAATAAAATGGTGTGGCTGAAAGGATAAACAGAATCTTATTGGGGAAAGCACGTAGTATGCTCAGTATAGCTAATCTTGATAAAGATTTCTGGGCAAAAGCAGTCAATACAACATGCTTCATTATGAATCGCTCTTCTCAAACAACCATTAATTACAAAACTCCTGAAGAGGTATGGACTGGTCAACCTACAAATTATTCTTCTTTAAAGATTTTTGGTTGTCTGCTTATGTGCATGTTGTCAAGGATAAGTTAGATGCACGTTTCAAAAAGTGTATTTTCCTGGCTTATGCCAAAGGTGTCAAAGGTTATCATTTATGGGATCCTACTATTTCAAATGTAATTATTGAGAGAGACATAATATTTGATAAAAGTGTTATGTTAAAATCTTTCAGGAAAGGTCCCAATGATATAATGCAAGTAGAGGTGAAGTATGTAGTTTTTTGAGAAGAAGATATTTAGAGTATGCCCAACTCTTAAGAAAATTCTAAATATCAAATTTCTGAGAAGATTCCACTTCAAAGATCTCCAAGAAATATAAAGCCACTTGAAAGGTATGGTTTTGAAGATATGGTAGCTTTTGCTTTAGTTACTGACAATGGTGATCTTTCTTCCTATAAAGAAGCAGTATAGAATAAAAATTTTTCTCTGTGGCAAGCTGCTATAAATGAAGAGATAAATTTCCTTCAAAAGAACCATACTTGGGATCTGGTGAAATTACCAGAAAGTAAAAGAGCAATTGGTTGTTCGGATCCCTTTTCCCTCATCGCCTTGAACAAATCCCAAATTTCGGCTGTGTCCTTTCATCTGGGGTTTGTCTTCTCCAATGGGGATCGACGGAGGGGGTTTTCTCGATGGGGATTGCGCTCCCTAGCTGTAGTGTCAGGAATTGGGGCCGCGTTATTTGGTTTTGTGGAGATGGCGCCGATGGAGCCGGGGATGCAGTCTGAGGCGGCGCCGGCTGTGCCGGCCATGGGGCAAGAGTTCTTGCCGAAGATGCTCGTCTGGCAGCTTGATTTCACCATCAGGTTTGGCAGCTCGTTGGCGGTGGCACAGGCGCATGGGCATGCGTAGGAGAAGGTGCTGAAGTTGTCGCAGCAGCAGCAGCAACCGCCTCAGGGGTCGGTGCCAATCTCGAGAGCCCCGATTATGATAGCTCCTAAGCCAGAATCTCCAAGATCACAATCACGACCTATATTTGAGATGAAGGTGATTCCGATTGACAAGTTCAAGCTCTGTTTGGACTTGATCAACATTCAAGGTTGTTGATCCTATCCCATGAGGTAATGGCAAAAACATCTATTGAAGATTCGAATTTAGAGAATAAGATGATTCGAGTCAAGGTGGAGATTGTTGGCTTAATTGCGTTTCAAATCTGGATTTTCTGGAGAGTCTTAATTATATTAGGAAGTAATTTAGTAGGCCTAATCCTTATCTAGATTTATCTTCTACTAGAAGACTTAAATTAGTAGAAGCCTTATTTGAGTCAGTCTTCTACTTTGACTCAAACACAGTTAGACCACATCTATAAATACTTTATTGGTGTAAGAGTTTCAACATAGAGTGAGAGAGATATATATATCAATACTCTCAATACGTCTTGTGATGATTAGGCTGTTTAGTCTTTTGTGAGAGTTGGCGATATTGGAGTTTCGTCTCCATCATTGTAATCTTCTCTTTCTCTTCTTATCAATACAATATCCTCTGGATCGTCTTCACTACATAAATCTCTTGTGTGCTATCTTTTCTTCTTTTCTGTTCTTCTTCTACATCGTGAATTGTGGTGGATATTGATATTTTGCGCTACATAATAGATCATTATATTATCGACTTATATAGCAACTTTTGAGGGGGGACTTGAAGTACGAAATAAAATACAAATTACAATTATAAATATGATCAAACTCCAATATAATTTACTAAGATAATTATACTCAAGCAATATCAATCAATTTTATATAAATCATATAATGTAAATAAAGAATAAAACATGCATATTGATTTTTATGTGGTTTAAAAATTAATCGCTCCTGTTTCGCTCTTGAGGATTTCAATCACTTTACTACTAATGTCGTTTCTTGAGGCGAAACCAAGTCTTTACAAACTATTACAAACTGGAGTACCACTTCCTTAGGTGATGTCAAGCACACCGCTTCTTTAGGATGAAGTCACACCAGTATAAATCTATCTTTCTCCCACCAAAAAGACTCACTTCACACTGGATCATTTGTACTCTCACACTTTTAATACTTAGTAGTGTTTACAAGTGGAAAGAAAAAAGATAATATATTTTAAACTCATTATAATATCACTCAAAGGTTGAAATGTTTTGAGATCGAAAAGTTTAGAGCATTTTTTGGCTAGAAGACATAGGTCTTTAATCTATTCTCTAAATGATAAATGAAGTTATAAAGTCTATCATGCCTATTTATACCTTATGGGTTAAAATAAGCTGTTGGCAGTGAGATCTTATAGTTTGGTTCATTCCAATAGTAAAAAAAATAGTCATTTATTGCGTAGAGTTTGTGAATCGAACGTCCGTTTCTTAGTCGGACATCTATTTTAGTCAAAGTTCACATCTTAGTCAAACGTCTGTTTTGTCAATCAAACATCTGTACTGTAGTGCTATTATAGGTTATTATAGTGGTACTATAGCAGCCAGACATCTAGTTTAGAAACAAACATCCAATTCAATTAATAAAGTTCTGTTAAGAGTTTCCTATAGAACTCTATGTGACGAATGCTCTAAACTATAAATCTCAAAAATAAATCCTCAACTCAACTAAATAAAATGAAAATCTAAACCTAGTTAAGCTAAGCTTGATCTTTTGAGTTATCTTTAAATCATCTTCAAGTTTTCAAGTTCTGTTTGTTAGTCCACCATTACACCTTATTTGCAATATGTCTATCCAAGTTTAAGACTTCCAAATGGGTTTGATCTTCATTTTAAGCTTGATTTGGTTACAAACTACACACTTGACTACAAGTTACACATTCTCAAAAAATCGCCAAATATATAATTTGGTCATCATCAAAACGACAAAGAGCAACATATATTTCACTAGGAATAGTGATGGAATCAAAATAAATCGCATCTTTATTGATCTAGGCTCTTTAGTCAATTTGATGACTTTTCACATGTTAAGTGCCTTAGCTCTCTATGTGTGTCACCTATTTCTTGAAATTATAACCACCCAATGGTTTAATCAAAATAGCTAAAAAACTCTTGAAACTATAATCATACCTCTGAAAGTAGGCAAATTGATGACTAATGCCAAGTTCTATATTATTGATACTGATACGTCCATAAAGCACTATTATGGAGATCATAATTATAAAAAAATAAGATGGTGCCATTAACTTTATATCCATGTATCAAATACTTTGAGGATGATGATGAATTTTGAATTGATGGAAATATATATTCTTTTGATGTTCACAAGTTACATTATAATGATATAAAATACCACCAAAAATCTCATGCCGATAATAAGTTTGCTTTCATCAATCAAGTAAAGAAGAAGATCGCTAGTCTAATCTTCACCCCTCCTTATTTAGGGAGCGACATAGACTCTTCAGATGAAGAAACTCCACCATTCTGCTTGGATAGCTATTCTTCTAATGAAAATGACAATGGAGGCTAAATAGAGAGTTCTTTCTTTATTACTAAATTTGTAGAAGGCTTACTTAAGCCACTAGATGAACTAAGTATCAATATTGTGGAGTAATTATTAATATTTTATATTTTTCCACGACATAAGGGAGAAAAGGAGATATTGTTTTATAAGACAATTCTTATGTCCCAATTATGCATAAGATTCTGAAAACTGAGGATGCAAAAGATGATGATAATTATCAGCTAGTGGTCATACTTCAGTATTTTTCAAATACTATTTGCTAAATAGTCGAGAAGTCTGGCCGTAAACTTCAACAAACAAAGGACGAAAGCCATTTCTTTAAAAATCTATGGGATCAAGGTGTGCTTACATCCTTGAAAGAGGAAATAAGAATTCCAAAGGATTGAGGTATATCGCTCCAAGTATCTATATTTGTCTTATGGTTACCATTGAACCTTTATTTGATAATGAGGCTGATCAAACACCCTTAATACCTTTTAATACACAAGCTGTATGTATCGAGCCAGCCACGGTTCTCTAGGCATCACAAGAAAACGAAGTTCTCAACAAATCTTCATCAAGATGAAAAGAAGGGACATAATATAGTCAAATCCCAATCAACATGACGAATCACTTGGTGGAGACATGATCCTCAAATCAAAAGAAACTCCACTAAAACTCAAGGATAGGGGATAAGGCACAATCGATGAATTGATAGAAATCAACTTGGGTTCAAAGGAAGATCCCAGGTCAACTTTTATTAGCATGTAACTCTTAGAGGAGAGTCAAACTCAACTCAAAGCAGTACTCAAGATATATATTTACTGTTTCACATGGAGTTACAAGAGATACTTAGATTGGATCCTAAAGTCGCAGTCCACAAGTTGTCAAATAGGCACTTAGGAAGATGAAACAAAGAAACTGATCGAAGTTGGCTTCATCAAGGAAGAGAATATCCAACTTTGGTTGGAAGTATTGTGCTAATCAAGAAAAAGAATTACCAAATCCGCATTTGTGTGGACTACAGGGACTTAAATAAAGCATATCCAAAAAATGATTTTTCATTACCTATAAAGAAAATCATGATTGGTAATACAACCTTTTGAACTGTTCCCCTTTATGGATTATTTTTTAGGATATAATCAAATCAAAATGCATCATGATAGTAAAAAACATACAGCCTTTTGAACTCTAATCGACATCTATTGCTACAAAGTGATGCTCTTTGAGTTCAAAAATATGGATGCCACTTATCAAAGGAGCATAACCTGAATTTTTGATGACCTTATGCACAAACTAGTCGAATGCTATGTAGATAACTTGGTTGTCAAAGCCAGGTTTTTAAGGGTTATTTTCGAACGCCTTAGAAAATAGAATTTGAAGATGAATCATATGAAATGTGCTTTTGGGGTATTGTCAGGGAAGTTCCTCAGATTTATTGTCAGGCATTGAGGGATTGAAATAGATCCTTTTAAAATTAAAGCTATCTTGGATTTGTCACCACCGAGCAACCCAAAGCAGTTGGGATCACTCTAAGGTCGACTTGCATATATAAAAAGATTCATCTCAAATCTCTTTGGAAAAATGCAAGTTTTTCTCTAAACTAATGAAGAAGGATGCTCCATTTATTTGGGATTAAGGACATCAACAAGCCTTTAAAGAAATTAAGCAATATCACTTAAAATTGCTAGTCTTAGTTGCACCAGTACCTAGTAAACCTTTAATCCTTTATACGGCCGCAATGGAGGAGTCACTAGGGGCAATTCTTGTCTAGAATAATGAAGGAGGACAAGAAAATACATCCACTATTTAAGTAGAATGCTAGTGAAGGTAGAAATTTTTAACTATTCTTCTATCGAAAAATATTGTTTAGCGCTTATATTCATAGTCAAAAAGTTCAAACAATTTTTTTTAGGTTATTTTAATATCCAAGGTTGACTCCATAAAATATTTGATAGTCAGATCTGTACTCACTAGAAGGTTAACAAAATAGACATTAATTCTCATGGAGTATGATATCAGGTTCACTTTTCAAAAGGCAATTAAAGAACAAGCCTTTGTTGATTTTCTTGCAGCTCACCCAGTGTTAAATGATTCTTTGATGAATTGCAAACTCCTCGATGAAGAAAATTTTTTTTTGTCAAAAAAGGTAAACCCTAATGGAAGCTATATTTTGATGGAGCATCATCCATTAAATTAGGAATTAAGCCAAAGTTTCTATAAATTAAAGCAAGTATTAGACTCATATTTGTTACTCCAAATAGGGACATTTTATAGTATTCCTATTTCCTCTCAAAACCATATAAAACAATGACGCTGAATCTGAGGCTTTAGTTGCAGGATTAGAATTGACACTTAATATGAGAATATCGTGCCTACATATTTTTGGTAAATTGCAGTTGATTATTAGTCAAGTAGGAGGTGGATATAAAGTCCACAAATCTGAACTCCTGAAATAACGAAAAAGCTCAAGAACTCATGAGATAAATCTCACATGTTTAAATAAAGTTCCCCAGTTCATCAATGTGGAAGTTGATTATTTAGCCAAATTAGCTAAGACACTGGCTAATTTTGATTAAGGAGAAATTCTAATCACAGTTCACATAGACAAGTGATAAGCTCAGTTTTCAACATCAAACATGAGAAGATTGAATCTAAACTAATAGAAGAGGCCACAGATTGGAGAATACCATTCACCAACTACTTCAAAAGTAGAAAACTCCCAGAAGATAAATCCATATGAACACAACTCAGAAAAAGAGTCATGCGCTTTCTATTTATTAATGACACTTTTTATATAAGGTCCTTCGACCAATTAATTCTATATTGTCACTTAGACAAAGAAGCTAAAAAAGTCATATATAAGGTGCATTCGAGGTTTTGTGAGACTCATCAATTAGGCCTAAAAATGATGATTAAATCAAGCTATAAGTTATTATTGGTTTACAACAGTGAGGGACTATATCGAATATGCGAGAAAATATCATCTGTGCCAAATTCATGATGACTTCATCCATCAATATCCAAACCCTTTACACCCAACAGTATCCTCATGGCTATTTGAAGTATAGGGCATTAACATATCGGCATGATTAAGTCATCCTCTTCTAAGGATCATCACTCTATATTAGCAGTGACTAATTACTTCCCTTGATGGGTAGAGGCAATTTCACTAAGAGAAGAAGAAATGGATCTTCTTTCAAGAAAATATCCTGTATCAATTCAACATCCCTTGAAGGATCATTTCTGACAATAGATTGTCCTTCAAAAGCTTTAAAGTAGGATGATTCACCCATCATCATAAGATATATTGAGATATCCATATATTTACAATAGAAGAGTGAATAGCCTTGCCGTGACATTCAACAAGACCGTTTTCAAAATATTGAAGGAAGTCGTTGCTTGAAATGGGCTTATCGCACCAAATATCAAACTCTTACCCAATCAACATCATATGCATTGGTGTTTGGGACTAAGATAATCTTGCCATTGGATGCACAAATTTTCTCCTTTAAAATTGCTTTGCAAGAGGAAATTACCATAGAAGATGATGTTCATTTTCACCTAGATAAGCAAGACTTTTTGGATGAAACATGATTTACAACTCAGTAAAACCAAAGAATGTATCAAACACAGATATCTAGGGCCTACAATAAGATGGCTTAGTTTTGATCTTTCCAAAAAAGAGAAATGACTTTAGTTTTGAAAGACCCATAATTTCAAACCGAAGCAAGAAAAGAAAATTTTAATTTAATTGGAAAGATTTTTATATTGTTGAAAGGATATTCGAAGGAGGATTCTACTAGTTGATTGATGACAAAGGAAAAAGACCTATGCCACCAATCAACACTCAATTCCTGAAGAGGTATTATGCATAAACCTTTGGGGACAACAACAACAAATAAAAGTGTCTATATTTATCTATGATGAAACGTTCGACTTTCTCAATAAGGAACACTCGGTCAAACATACACTTCATGTTTCTCGCGGTAAAATGTGGACACAATCCTATCTATTTTATGCGATGATTGAATCCACTTTCCTATAACAGATCAAGTTTACTTCCGTATGACAAACCAAGTCCATTTTCATGTGCCAATCAAGTCCACTTTTATGTGGCAAACCAAATCTACTTTCACATGAAAAATTAAGTCCATATTACGTGGTGATTAAGCCTCTATTTATATAATAAATTAAATTCGCTTTCATATAATAAATCGAGTCCAATTTGAAATCAAAGAAATCGCCTAAGGGGGAGGGGGTGGGTCAGTGAATTAGGAGATTAAAACTAATGCCACTTGTTTCTGGAAAAAATTCAAAATTGATGCAATCCACAATCAAATGTGCATTAAGTAAACATGATAAAATAAGGGATAGAGTGCACCAAAATTTCACATGGTTTGGAGATGAACCGCTCTTACTTCATGCTCCTTGCCTTGGTCTTGAGGATTTTTAACTCTTCCACTAAGAGTGTCACTTTGTCGATGAAGCTAATCCCATACAATCTTCTTGTTCCAACCGACAAGTATACTCTAAATTGAAGTTAGTAATTCTCAATCACTCCAAACAATCTTGGAGTGGATTACAAATAGAAATTTATAAAAATTGGAACAATCTTATACTCACACAAAGTTCTTTCAAGACTAAAGGAAAGGACAATGAGAGCTAGTTTGAGATTAGAAGGTTTAGATCTCAAGATTGGCTAGTGAGTTGAAGAAGGCTTTAATCTCTTTTAACAAATATTAGAAGATGTAAAAGTTATTAATGGAAGTCTTTTCAACTTTATTTATACATTTGGGGTTGAATTTGGCTTTTTTTTTTTTGGTGGGGGGGGGGGGGGGGGGGGGAGGGGGGCGGGGTGGTGATATTTCATGACTTTATCCACTCCAATGGTTAAAAAACTAGCTGTTAGTCGCCCAGAAAACTCATACTGGACGTCCATTTTAGAGAATTGGATGTCCAGTTCCAATTCATAGAGTAAGCTTCAAACCCCTGCTGGATGTTTGGTTTTGTAATAGACGTTCGGTTTAGTCAGGCTTAAAAAGTCAGTCGAACGTCCGGTTCTGTACCAAACATCTAATTTTGCCTTATGCTGAAAATTTGATTTTCAGCCTGATTCAATTGAGCATTCGGTTCAGAACCAAACATCCAGTTTAGTCAGAAAAGCTCTGTTAAGAACTTCCTACAGTACTGTTTTTGCGACCTTCAATAATAAATAATTTATCTCAAATAGTCTTTCGATATAACTAAAAAAAAAAGAGAAAATTAGACCTAGTCGATAACAATTTTTTGAATTGCTTTGTGCTTATTCGGGTCAATTATGAGTCCTTGAGCTATTTTTGTACTTCTAAGCTATCTCTATGAGTTCTTCATCTCCAAACCATCTTTCTATCTTATCGGGTCACACTCACCAATCTACCATTCTATTTTTTCTTTTTCTTGAAGCTTTTGAATGTTTTTTTAGAGTTTTAAGTATTTTGGCTAAATATAACTCAAGTAAATTATTAAATATTATTTGTTTATCATCAAAAGTAGAAAGGACAATAATCTCTCTTTTTGGTAATGACAAATATATAAATAAAGGACTAAAGCATGGGCAACATATAAAGAGCAAAATCATGAATATCCAAAGTAAAAAGTAAGATTATGAATATTCAAAGTAAAGTTCTAACTTCTAATGTACATTATAGGTCAATGTAACTAGTGCTCTCTCTCTTTGGACATCAACAAAAAAGGACTCATCTAGCACCATTATAATAAACAAGGTGTAACACAACCTATATAATTAAGAAGAAGCTCTCCCTAACTTGATACATTAGAGGAATGCGATATCCAAAAGATGAGAAGTAGTACCAATATCCATAAAATGATCCAACACATCAAGACACAAGGCACAAGTTATAAACGAGAGTTAAAATCATAACACATAAAGTCATAAATTCTAAACACATTAAAAATCATACACCAACAAGTTAAATATCCAAACACATTAAAAACTATAAGCCATACATGAAAATCAAGATCTACAAACTTCAGAATTGAAAGAAAGGAACATAAAACTTGGGTCTAAGAGTTGGGTCTAGGAGGCGATTGAGAGAGTGAATCATCTTTGAGAGTCTGTCTAAGGATGTGCGCATTGTGGTCGCCATCTCATCTATGGAGGATCAGAGCTGGGTCACCTGCTCAACATTCTGCTATGCTAGGTCCTTTAGGTGTGTAAGCCTCACAGCAAAGTCAGCCTTGGATTCGGTGGATGATGCATAGGAAGGTCCAGTCTGCCCATGACTCCCTCAAGGATTGTGCTTTGTGGCCTTGAGCTCTACTGCCTTGATCGGCTCATCACCACTCTCCCGTCGGATCCAAGAACCATTATGTAAGGAGAAACCCATCCGAAAGAGGGTGAAGTGGGAGGTGGTGTCACTTGGTGTATAGGAATGAGCTAGAGAGGGGTCACATTGAGGAGTTGGAGCATCAAAGAAGGTGACGAAGTTGGAAAAGCACAGGGTGGCATGTAAGTGTCGGATATAATGGCCCATATGGTGGATAATGATATAAGATAGGCATACCATATGGTTAGTCAATAGACAGAAGAGAAGATATAACTTAGTAAATGAGATTTCATTTCGATGATTACCTTTGGGACGAATGGTATAAGTAAGAATCTGATGTAGGATATAGGCTTTAGGTGGGAGAAGGGTAGATTGAAGCTTCTGCATAGCCTTGCCCTAGTTTTTCTCAAAAAATGGTCTCAACAACCGACTGATAAGAGGGAATTTGGTTAGACCATTTGCGAGTGACAGTCAATCTCTCTCCTATTGTAGGTATGCCAAGAATTGAATCTAAAATAACAGCGGTAAGAGATATTTGTCTATCATCATAGTAAGTATCAAAGGTGTTAGAATTTTCATCAATATTGGCATTTGCATAGAAGACTTAGATGTCATAATTATAGTAGATTTTATGTTTGGTTAATAGGGATGTCCAATCTTGAGTATCAAAGAGGGTTTAAGGTTGAGAGAATGAAGATTGTCAAAATCGATTGTGCGAGGGACAACAATACGAGAGTTGGTGAATTTGGTTTGAAATCGAGTAAATAAAAGATTCTAAAGAATCAAATTTAGGAGGGAAAATATCATTACTAGGTGAAGAAGAGGATTCGTCACCCTTCCTTTTTCTTGAGGCAAGACCCTTGAATCTTTTGGCCGTTTGAGGAAGAAGACTTGAAATGGAGGAGGTGAAGGAGGAGATACTGAAGGTGAAGGACCCAAAATGAGGGATAATGCCCCTAGATCGCCAGAGAGAGTGGCCTAAGAGCTCAAGTGGATTGCTAGAGATGAATCGCACGCAAGGAGATGGAAAAAGGGGCCGACATGTAGGGTTTAAATCTTTGAAACCAGCTCTACTACCACATGCCTAGTTCATGAATTAGACGTCTGATAGTAGGAAAATTACCTATATTGAACTGTTGTATTAGATGCCCAATACATAAACAGACGTCCGACAGGAAGAAATTTGGATATATTAAACTTCTGTATTGAATGTCTGGTACAAAAAGGATGTCTGACAAGAAGAAAATTGCATATATTGAATTGTTGTATCGGTTGTCCGGTAAAAAAATGGACATCCGATAAGAAATTTGAGAACGTAGATTTGTTCAGAAGCTAATGTCCATTTTAGAGTTCGACATCTAAGTCAAAGAGAAATCCTCAGCCATCAAAAATACAGAAAAGCAAAGTTGATTCTATAATGCCAAGATTTATAGAAAATCATGAAACTTTTGCAATATTAATGACATTTTGAATGAAACAAAATTGCGTTTTGTCCAAAGGTTTTGTAAAAATATTTGCAAGTTGATGATCAGTTTTAATAAAAATTAATGAAATATCTTTTTTTCAAAAGATGATCTTGAATGAAATGATGATGATTGTCAGTATGTTTAGAACGAGAATATAGGACCAAATTTTTGGATAAGGTAATTGCACTAGTATTGTCACAATAAATTGGTATATTCCAAAAAGTATAGCCAAAATCTTGAAGTGTTTGTCTCATCCATAATATTTGAGAGCAACAACACCCTGTAGCTATATATTCAGCTTTTATGGTAGAAAGAGTCACTGAATTTTGTTTCTTGGAACTCCATGTGACAAGAGTTTTTCTAAGAAACTAGCAAGTCCTACTAATACTCTTTCTATCAACACAACATCTGGTATAGTACGCGTCACAAAAGCTAATCAAATCAAAACAATTATATCTTGGATATTACAATCCTAAAATATCTAAATATGTGTTTCACAACAAGTAGATGTAATTTTCTAGGAGATGCTTGAAACTTAGTGCAGAAGCATAAGCTAAACATGATATTGGGTCTACTTGCGGTAAGATATAGCAAACTACCAATTATACACGACTTTTCATTAATTTTTTTTCATCTTCATCCTTGTCCAACTTGGTTGATGGGCTCATTGGCATTTCTATAGCATTTACTTCATCCATATTGAATTTTTTAAGTAGCTCCTTTGTGTACTAGGTTTGGTTGATGAAAATCCTATTCTTCATTTCTTGAACTTGGAGGCTAAGAAAGAAATGTAATTCTTCCATCATACTCATCTCGAACTCCTTCTTCATTGTGTTTACAAAGAGCTCAAAAAGGTTTTCATTAGTGGCATCAAATATAATATCACCAACGTAAATTTGCACTACTAATAGGTCATTATACATTTTAAGGAGGAATAATGTAGTGTCAATGCAACATTTTTCAAAACTATTTGATATTAAAAGGGAACTAAGTTTCTCATACCAAGCTCTTGGAGCTTGTTTGAGACCATATATACCTTTTTTAATTTTAGGCATGGTTTAGAAAATTCAAATATTCAAATTCAAGGGATTGTTCAATATAAACTTCTTGAGATAGAAACTCATTTAAGAAAGCAATTTTTACATCCATTTGAAAGAGTTTGAAACCTTTTATGACAAGCAAATGCAAGGAAAATTCTAATAGATTCTAAACGAGTAACGGGTGTAAAGATCTCTTTAAAGTCAATCGCTTCAATTTGGTTGAAACCTTTGGCTACTTGTCATTTGGTCTTTGAATAAACTCCCAAACTCGATTATGCTCAAATTGATTTAGTTCTTCTTACATATCAAGAATCCAACTATTATCTTTTTGAGTTTTCTCAAGGTTCTTGGGTTCTATATGAGAAAGAAATATAATGTAATTTGGATTAAATTTAAGAGCTTGACGAGTTTTTATCCCTTGATCGACATTGTCTATGATTTGATCTATTGGATATTTTTCCTTAAATCTTCACTCCTTGGGTGGTTTCGTGCCATGATCTTGCTCTTTTAGCTTAATATTTCTGTCATCATTGTCCTTCTCGTTCGGTTTCTTATTAGTCTCATCCTCCTTTTTTTCCGAGATTTGTAGGTCATCCATCCTTTTGAAGATCTCTACATCATCATCAAAAGGCTTTTTCTCCAAATGAGGGTTAGTTTCATTATATTCAATATTTTTAGATTCTTCAACAACTAAGATGATTTTGTTGAAGACTCTAAATGCTTTAGAGCTAGATCAATAGCCAAGAAATATGTCATTATGAGTTTTGGGATCAAATTTTGATAAATAATCTTTTGTATTCAAAATAAAGCATTTGCAACAAAAAACATGAAAGCATGCAATGTTAGGTTTTTTCTCCATTGCATGACTCCAATGGTGTTTTGTTGAGAATAGAGCGAATAAATACTCTATTCAAGATATAGAAAGCCATGTTAATAGCCTCCACATAAAAATATTTGGGTAAAAAGTACTCGTTAAGCATGACTCTTGTCATCTTTTGAAGAGATTTATTCTTCCTCTCAACTACTTTATTTTGTTGTGGGTTGCGAGGAGCTGAGAAATAATGCTCAATCCATTTTCTATACAAAAAATTTCAAATGGATGTTTTTCAAATTCTCTTCCATGATCACTTCTAATTTTGAAAATCATATAAATTTTGTCATTTTGAATACATTTTAGAAAACTAATAAATACATCAAAAGCATCACTTTTGTTGATAAGAAATAATATCCATGTAAAATTTGAAAAATCATCAACAATAACAAAGACATAATTTTTACCTCCTAAAATTGTAGTATCTATAGGTCTAAGCAAGTCTAGGTGAAGGAGTTGAAGTGGCCTACTAGTTGACACCATCTTTCTGGGTTTGTGTGAGAATTTTACTTGTTTTCCTATTTTGCATATATCATATACTTGATTCTTGATGAACTTGCGTTCGAGGAGTTTTCTCACAAGTTTCATCCGGTTGATCTTGACAATCACATCCATACATGTGTGTTCAAGTCGCCTATGCCAAAGCTACTCATGATTTTCATGAGTTACAAAATATTTTTCAACATTAATGTCATCTTGTTCAATAGTATAAATATATCTATTACGATGACCAACAAAGGCAATATTATTCCTATCATTGTGTCTTACTAAACAATGGTTAACCTTAAATAAAACATGAAACCTTTATCACATAATTGACCAATAGATAATAAATTGTGTTTTAATTCCTCAACAAGAAGTACACCCTTAACAATTGATGAGCAAATGGAAATGTCATTTTTACCAATGATTTTGTCATTACCATTATCACCAAAGGTAATATATCCACTATCTTTGCTTTTCAACTCTTTGAACATGAATGAATTTCCGGTCATGTGTCTTGAACATTCACTATCAGGGAACTATTTTTCAATTTTCTTCTTGGAGTGTAGGCATAACTAATAAGTCAAAATTGAGTAAGTACCTATTCTCAATTTTGGGTCCTAATAGTTAGAAGAAAATATGCATGAGAATATAAATACAAATAATTATGCGAGCAATATTACATGAAGATACTTACCTCTATAATATTAGCTAGAAGATGACAACAGATATAATTAGTATAGGTGCATGAGTTATCTCTAGCTACTCTAATTAAAGTCATGCAAGTGAGGTTTTAGGAACCCAAATTAGCTTGAATTTCTTAGTTTTTGGGATTATTTCTTTAAGTATTCATATTTGTTTAACATAATAATTTCTCTTAATTGGGTAATTAGATGAGAAATGCTCCTTTGTATAACAATAAGTGCAAATCTTGTGAGAGTTAGTTATAGTAGAAGCCTTTACAAATATGGTTCTGGTACCTTTGAACCTAGATGATAAAACAAAGCCTAATCTAAATTTGTTTAAAATAATTTTTTGACTTTTAAGAATCATGTTTAAGGTAGCATTTTCATGAAAAAGGTTTTTCAAGGTTTTTCTCAAATTATTATTTTCATCTCTAAGTATAGTAAGTTCATTATGACATTTACAAGTAGTGTTAGAAGATTTTAAAATATTATATTCTAGTTGTAGAGCATCTATGTCCTTCTTGTTATCACAAGTGCCTTCGAAGATTTCAAAACATCAAAATCATTTTCAAGAGTAAATAGTTTCTTTCTCAAGAAGGCATGTTTGAGATTCAATTTTTCATACTTTTCAAATAATTCTTCATACCTCATATTCATTTGCTATAAGATATAGGTTCACAATTTCATCGGAGGAGGAGGTATTGCCACTCTTCTCTTCAGAATCATCCCAAGTTACAATCATAGCTTTTCTCTTCTTCGCCTTGAGCTTTTTGAATTGAATGTTGAGTGGGCAATTAGACTCATGTAACCTGGCTTTTTGCACTTAAGGTATGTTGGTACATCCTCTTCTGTTGGCTTTATGGTGTCTCGAATCCGGATTTTCCGGATAGTCTTAATTATATTAGGAAATTATTTAATGGGTCTAATCCTTATCTAGATTTATTTTCTACTAGAAGTCTTAAATTAGTAGAAGTCTTATTTGAGTCAGTCTTCTACTTTGACTCAAACATCATTAGGCCACATCTATAAATACACCATTGATGTAAGGGTTTCATATAGAAAATAGAGAGTGAGAGTTGGTGATATTGGAGTGTCGTCTCCGTCGTTGTAATTTTCTCTTTTCTCTTCCTCATCAATACAATATTCTCTGGATCGTCTTCCCACATATATCTCTTGTGTGCTATCTTTTCCTTTTTTCTGTTCTTCCTCTATATTGTGAATTGTGGTGGACATCGATATTTCCGCAACAAGTGGCATCAGAGCTTGGTTCAATATGTCTACTACGAAGTTCGATATAGAGAAATTCAATGGAAAGCAAGGATTTCCTATTTGGCAAGCAAGAGTTCGTGCAATTCTTACTCAACAAGGGTTGAGACACACATTGGAGGACGTCAAGCCTGAAGATGTCACCGAAAGTGTCTGGGAAAACCAAAAGGCCAGCGCACATAGCACAATCATCCTCAGTCTTACCAATGAGGTACTCTATCCGTTTCTTGATGAAACATCACCTTCAGAGTTATGGAAAAAGCTGGAGAAACAGTATATGAGTAAGTCTATCTCAAATCGAGTTTATTTAAAGCAGAAGCTTTTCAATTTTCGAATGACAGAAGGTACGAATATAGTTGATCATCTTAATGCTTTCAATAAACTTGTCTCTCAATTGTTAAGCATTGATGTTAAAATTGAAGATGAAGACAAGGCAATTATTTTATTATCGTCCTTACCTCCTTCTCTTGAGAATCTTAAAACTACTCTCATGTATGGAAAGGATTTGAAATTTGACGATATTTCTGCTTGCCCTTCTATCTAATGAATATTTGAAAAAGATTGGAGGGGATGTGTCACACTCAGAAGCATTAATTGTCAGAGGTCGTACCAAAGAAAGATATGCGTCTCAGTCATATGAGTGAGCAAGGTTTAAATGAGCTCAACAAAAGAAAATTACTGAAAGGTCTCAACTCATGCAAATTGGATTTCTGCGAGCATTGTCTCTATGGTAAACAGTCCAAGGTAAAGTTTAACACTGGTATTCATTGCACTAAAGGCTTAATTGACTATATTCATTCTGATGTGTGGTGCTCTCCTATTCAATCAAAATTTGGTGCTCGTTATTTTGTCAGTTTTATTAATGATTTTTCCAGAAAAGTGTGGATTTATTTTTTGCATCACAAAGTCGAGGTGTTTTCTGTTTTCAAACGGTGGAAAACTTCAGTTGAAAAAAGGACTGGCAGAAAAATCAAATACCTCAGAAGTGATAATGGCGGAGAATACAAATCAACAGAGTTTCTCAAATTCTATGAAGATGAAGGCATCAAACACCACTTTACCATCCCAGGAAAACCTCAACAAAATAGTGTGGCTGAAAGGATGAACAAAACCTTGTTGGAGAAAGCACGTAGTATGCTCAGTACAGCTAATCTTGATAAAGATATTTGGCAGAAGCAGTCAATACAGCATGTTTCATTGTGAATCGCTCTCCGCACACAGCTATTAATTACAAGACTCCTGAAGAGGTATGGACTGGTCAACCTGCAAATTATTCTTCTTTAAAGATTTTTGGTTGCCCTACTTATGTGCATGTTGTCAAGGATAAGTTAGATTCCAAAAAGTGTATTTTCCTGGGTTATGCCAAAGGCGTCAAAGGCTATCGTTTGTGGGATCCTACTATTTCAAATGTACTTATTGAGAGAGACATAGTATTTGATGAAAGTGGTATGCTAAAATCTCTCAAGAAAGATTCCAATGATATAATGCAAGTGGAGGTGGAGCATGTAATTCCTTCAGAAGAAGATATTCAGGGTATGCCCAACTCTCAAGAAAATCTTAAGAATCAAATTTCTGAAAAGACACCACTTCGAAGATCTCAAAGAAAAAAAAAGTCACCTGAAAGGTATGGTTTTGAAGATATGGTAGCTTTTGCTTTAGTTACTGACAATGGTGATCCTTCTTCTTATAAAGAAGCAGTACAGGATAAGAATTCTTCTCAGTGGCAAGCTGGTATGAATGAAGAGATGGATTCTCTTCAAAAGAACCATACTTGGGATCTGATGAAATTACCAAAAGGTAAAAGAGCAATTGGTTGCAAGTGGGTATTTCGAAAGAAAGAGGATTTCTCTGAGATAGCTGGTGTTAAATTCAAGGCCCGTTTAGTTGCAAAAGGGTATTCACAAAAGGAGGGTATTGACTTTAATGAAATTTTCTCTCCTGTGGTTAAACACACATCTATTCGTTTTCTACTTACTTTAGTTGCTTTTCATAATCTTGACTTAGAACAGCTTGATGTCAAAACTGCCTTTCTGCATGGAGAATTAGAAGAACAAAATTTTATGCAACAGCCTGAAGGGTTCATCCAAGAAGGCAAAGAAAATTTTGTTTGCAAGTTGAACAAATCACTTTATGGTTTGAAACAGTCTCCAAGGCAATGGTATAAAAGGTTTGACAATTTTATGCAGGGTCAAGATTTCATCCACTGCAAACATGATTGCTGTGTTTATTTTAAGATGCATGCCAATAACTCATTTATTATATTGCTTCTTTATGTTGATGATATGCTTATCGCTACTCAAGATATATCTCTACTGAATGATTTAAAGTTTAAAATGAAAAAGGAATTTGAGATGAAAGATTTAGGTGCTGCAAGGAAGATTCTCGGTATGGAGATTGATCGAGATCGAAAGCATGGAAAATTATGACTTAAACAGAGCAAATATCTCGAGAAGATTATTTCTCGTTTTCACATGCAGAATTCAAAATCCGTTAGTACTCCTTTGGCATCTCATTTCAAGCTTTCAGCTCAACAATGTCCTTCTACAGATGAAGAGTATGCATATATGGAGAACATCCCATTCTCAAGTGCTGTTGGAAGTCTAATGTATGCTATGGTATGCACAAGACCTGATATTGCACAAGCAGTCAGCGTTGTTAGTCGTTACATGGCAAATCCAGGAAAAGAGCATTGGCAGGCCGTGAAATGGCTATTAAGATATATCAAAGGTACTCTTAATATTGGTTTATGTTTCGACAGGAACACAGTGCAAGAGGCCAAAATTATTGGCTATGTCGATTCAGACTATGCTGGAGACCTTGATCGACGCCGATCCCTCACTGGTTATCTTTTCACTCTTTGTGGAGGACCTATTAGTTGGAGGTGTACCTTACAGTCAACTGTAGCATTATCTACAACAGAGTCTGAGTATATGGCAGATACAGAGCTGTCAAAAAAGCTCTATGGCTAAAAGGTTTGGCAAGTGAAATTGGTTTTTCTCAACATGTTCTTCCTATTTTTTGTGACAGTCAGAGCGCCATACACCTTGCGAAGAACCAAGTGTACCACGCCAGATCAAAGCATATAGATGTCCGATTTCATTTTATTCGGGATATTATTAAAGACGGCGAGGTTTCTTTATAAAAGATTCATACTTCAAGAAATCCTGCAGATATGTTGACGAAGATGATTCCGAATGATAAGTTCAAGCTCTGTTTGGACTTGATCAATATTCAAGGTTGTTGATCCTACCCTAGGAGGTAATAACAAAGACATCTATTGAAGATTCAAATTCAGAGAATAAGATGATTCGAGCTAAGGTGGAGATTATTGGCTTTATGGTGTCTCGAATCCAGATTTTTCGGATAGTCTTAATTATATTAGGAAATTATTTAATGGGTCTAATCCTTATCTAGATTTATCTTCTACTAGAAGTCTTAAATTAGTAGAAGTCTTATTTGAGTCAGTCTTCTACTTTGATTCAAACATCATTAGGCCACATCTATAAATACACCATTGATGTAAGGGTTTCATATAGAAAATAGAGAGTGAGAGTTGGTGATATTGGAGTTTCGTCTCCGTCGTTGTAATTTTCTCTTTTCTCTTCCTCATCAATACAATATTCTCTGGATCGTCTTCCCACATATATCTCTTGTGTGCTATCTTTTCCTCTTTTATGTTCTTCCTCTATATTGTGAATTGTGGTGGACATCGATATTTTTCGCAACACTCTTCTTCCTTTATAATTGGATTACTTCTCTTGCCTTTTCTTGTTTTTCGAGGCATGCGATTCTTCTTGAGGAATTTTTTGAACTTTCTTATTAGAAGCACCATGTCTTCATCACTCTCTTCCTATTTTTCTTCACTTGATTCTTTGGCTTTGAGAGCAATGCTTTTCTTTTTCTTGTCTTCATTGTCTTCTTGAATCCAATCCTTCATTGTCATTTCATAATTGATTAACGATCCTAGAAGCTCCTCCAATGGTAAGGTATTAAGATCTTTAGTCTCTTATATTATCATCACCTTTAGATCCCATGACCTAGGCAAACATTTCAAGATCTTCTTAATCATCTTATCATTAGTATAAGTTTTACTGAGAGAATTTAAAGTATTGGTAATATCGGTGAATCATGTAAACATCTCGATGATAGACTTATTTGATTTCATCCTAAAGAGCTCATATTGATTTACCAATATATTCATTTTAAATTTTCTTACTTGTCTTATACTCTCATGGGTAACTTCAAACAATACTAAATTTGATAAGCCGTCTCATAAATACTAATGAGATTAAATTCAAACAAATCAAAAGCACAATACAAGATGTTCATTGTTTTTGTATTTAATGAATTTAGTTTTTTGTCACCCTGATTTCATTCATCCTTAAGTTTGAGTACCCTCACCCCATTAATTAATTTGGTGGGAGGAGTGTATCCTTCCTCCACTAACTACCATAGATCATAATCAATAACTTTAATAAAAATTTGAATTCAAATTCTCTAATAATTGAAGTTAATGTACTTAAATAGAGGAGGACGAGTGGGAGATTGTCCCACTTGAAGAAATAATGAAAAAGTACCAAAAATATCTATAAATAAGGATTAAAAACTTAGGTGATTAAACCAGAAAATAAGAGCAACCTATCTCTAATGCCAATAGAAAGCAAATAAATCACCTAAGGAGGAGGAGGAGGAGGAGGAGGAGAGAGGAGGGGGGGGGGGGGTGTGGTAGGGGTGAATTAAGATAAAATTCAAAATCAATACAATCCACAATCAAATGTGCATTAAGTAAATAATATAGAGTAAGGGATAGAGTGCACCAAAATTTAATATGGTTCGAAGACCAAGTGATCCTATTCCACAGCCCTTGCTTTAGTCTTGAGGACTTTTAAGTTCCACTAAGAGTGTCGTTTCGTCGATGAAACCAATTCCATACATTCTCCTTGCTCTAATTGGCAAGTATACTCCAAACCAGAGTTAGTAACTCTCAACTACTCCAAACAACCTTAGAGTATATTACAAGAGAAAATTTGTAAAAGTTGGATTAATCTTATGCTCACACAAAGTTCTCTCAAGATTAAGGAAAGGGCAATGAGAGCTAGTTTGAGATTAGAAGGTTTAGAGCTCAATATTGGCTAGTGAGTTGAAAAAGGCTTTAATCTCTTTTAACAAAGATTTGAAGATGTAAAAGTTGTTAATAGAAGTCTCTTCAACTCTATTTATATGTTTGGAGTTGAGTCTAGTCATTGGGGATGGGATCCTATGGCTTGATTCATCCCAACGATCAAAAAACTAGCCATTAGTCGCATAAAAAACTTATATTGGACGTCCGTTTCAAAGAACTTGACATCCGATTCCAGTTCACAAAGTAAGTTTCGAACCAATGTTAGACTTCCAATTCTATAATGGACGTCTGGTTTAGTCAGACTTAAAAAGCTAGTTAGATAACCGATTCTGTACCGGACGTGTGGTTCTACCTTGTACTAAAAATTTAATTTTTAGCTTGATTCAACCAGGCGTCCGGTGCAGTCAAGAAAGCTTTGTTAAGAGCTTCTTGCAGTACCCTTTTGTGATCTTGAATATTAAGTAATTTATCTCAAACAGGCTCTTGATACGACTCAAAAATAAAGAGAAAATTAGACCTAGTCAATGATGATTTCTTAAGTTGTCTTGTCCTTGTTCAAGTCAATTATGAGTTCTTAAGCTGTTTTTGCACCTCCAAGCAGATCTATGGGTTCTTCATCTCTAAGCCATGTTTCTATCTATCACGCTTGCCAAATCTACCATAGCACTTTTCCTTTTTCATGAAGCTGTCGAACGTTTCCTAAAGAGTTTTAAGTGTTTTGGCTAAATATAACTCAAGTAAATCATTAAGTATTATTTACTCATCATCAAAACTAGAAGGGATAACATATTTTTCATGGCAAGTCAAATCCACATCTTGTGGCAAATCAAATACACTTATTGTGGTATCCTAAGTCTAATCTTATATGACAAGTTAAGTCCATTGTTGTATGGCAAATCAAGTCTACTTTTGTGTGATAATTCAAACTTGTATAGTCAACACCTAGAATATTGACATAGGGCAAAATACCTAAGAATTATTCGCACCCTCTCCTCGCGCTAGAACTCAAGAAGAGGATGTGAAAGAAGCAATTTGTGAGATAATTTTTTGTCGTAGTCAAATTTTAATTGAAATCTGATTAAAATTGAGACTTATATGCCACTAAATTATGGCTCAAATTTAAGTCTTAGTTAGGCTTAAATTACATATGAGTTTGACCAAAACTTGAGTTCAATTTGAACCTAATCATTAAGAAATTTGGGCTCAGGTTAGGCTTAGTCCAAATGGGCTGAGTCGGCTGGATATTTGAACCAAGATTAGACCCAAAATTCATCCAAAATTTGGGTTAAAATAAGAAAAATACAAGAAGTTTACAAATAGGTTCCTGAATTAAATAAATTCTTATGAAAAGATTGCTAGTTGGATTTTACTTACAAATAAGTCCCTGGGATTGGAATTTTACAAAAAAATTTAATAAAATTCTAAAATTATAAATTGGCCTCCACAAAATTTAGGAGTTGTGTGAACAAATCCTTTAGAAATTATTTTCGCAAATAAACCCCTAAAATCTCGACTTTTCACGAATAAATCCTTTGAAAATTTTATTTGGAAATAAGTTTAAATTTTGTTCAAAAAGGAACCATGAAAGTTTTAAAAGTTTATAAATAAATCCTCTTATAAAAAGATCCTTAAAAATCATAAAATTATAATAAGTTAAGTGCTGATAAAAGTTAGCTTAGGATCTTCCTCTGAGCCTAGGTTAATCTCCATCAATTCATCGATTGTGGCTTGCTCCCCATCCTCAAGTTCTAGTGGAGCTTCTTTTGGTTTAAGGATTATTTTTTTATCAAGTGATTCATAATGTCGAGTGAGATTTGGTGAAGTTTCATCTGAAGGCATTTTGAATACATCATGCCCCTTATCTTTTGGCTCTAATGAAATCCCACCAAGGATATCACCTTCTTGTGAAGTCTAAAAAGTCATGGCTATTTGGACACACGTGTTAGGGGGTATTGATGCCATTTGATCATCCTAAATATCTAAGAGAGGTCCAATGGTGACCATAAGACATGTGTGGGCATTGGGGTAATATAGCCTGACTCTTTGGTGTTCTTGCTTCTTCTTCCAAGAATGTAAGCACATCCTTAGGGTGGATCCCATAGATTCTTGAAGAAATGACTCTATCCCTTTGTTTGTGGACGTCTATAGTAAGATTTTTTGATTATTTGATGAAGCTGATCTGAGAAATATTTAGGCATAACTACCAGCTGATGATGGCCACCATCATCCACTAGATCTTCAGTCCTCAAGATTTCATGTATGCTTAGGGCATAAGGGATTACCTTGTAAAATAGTATTTTTCTTTTCTCCTTTGTGCCATGGAGGAATGTAGAAAGTTGTTGCCTCTTCCATGATATTGATGCTCAACTCATCTAAAGGCTTAAAGAAGCCTATTGAAACTTTAGTAATAAGGAAACTATTTTTTGTTTAGCTCCTATTATCATCTTTGTTAGAAATATAGCCACCCAAGTAGACTTGTGGGACTTCTTCATCTAAAGAGGCCGGGTCAAAATTTCTTCCTAGGTGAGGAGGAGCAAAGATCAGGTTGGCAATCCTTTTCTTTACTTGACTAATGGAAGCAAACCCCCTATCAATGTCCGATCTTTGATCGTATTTTGCATCATCATAATACACCTCATGAACATCAAAAGGGTGTACATCTCTATCAATTCAATGTTCTTCACCATCCTCAAAGTATTTGAAGTATTGATATAGGGTTGATGGCACTACTTTATTTTCATGTAGCCATGGCCACCCAAGTAGTACTTTGTATGATGCATTAGTATCAATCACATAAAGATTAGTGTTTGTCATTATTTCACCCACTTTCAAAGGGATAGCTATGGCTCCTAGAGCTCTTTGGCTATTTTAATTAAATTTTTGTATGGTTATAATATTGGATGATAAGTAATACACATCCAAAGTTAGAGCTCTTAGAGTTCAGAGAGTCATCAAATTGACTGAGAAACCTAGGTCAATCAAGTTGTGATTGATCTTGATCCTGTTGCTATTCCCCATGACATAGAATGGTTTGTTGTAGTTTGTTGTTCCAGGTAGCAGGTCATCATTTGTAAAGGTGATGGCGGGAGTTTGGCATGTACACAAAGACTCCATCTTCTCTTTAGCAAAGTATGCTTGGTAGTTGGCTGGATTCTACAAGATGTACACTAGTGTATTCCTAAGTTCTGTGACATCATCAAAGTATTAAACGCATAAGCATAGCGAGGATCTTCTTGAGGTGGGCTGCTATGTTGTGTTCCATCTTTTTTGATATAGGTTCAGTTTGCAAAAGCTCATGCCCTCATTTATCTGAATTTCCTTTTCCTTGTCTTTAGGGGTGTTCTTATCCCTAGGCATTGGAGCTTGTCTTGGAGATAACACCTTTCCACCTCAGAGTTGTACCTAGTTTGCCCTCCTTAGTTGAAATCTGGCATCATGAGGCCGGTAAGGTTTGCTTTGGAATCACTCCCAAGGCTAATCATGTAACACGAGATAGTATAACCCTTGCCCCCAGTTAGTAGTTCCCTAAACATTGTTGGAGGATGTAATTGGTTAATAATCATCCCATTCCATATTCGAATTAGGCACATGGGGCTTGTAGAAAGGTCTTTAGAAACTCTCTAGATAAACCCTTATATTTTGTCTGTTCGTATATCCTTCTTCAAAACTTTGTGTTTAGGATATTTTTTTTGTGGATATTCAGATTGGTTTGACTATAGATATTCAAATTGACTTGATGCAGGGGTAGAATGAGCTTTAGCATTAGCCTACTTAATCCTCTCCTGAAATGCCTGCTTCTTCCTTTAGCGCTTGCTAGTGTAAGACCACCCGAAGAGGTCATAAAGTTGCTCTGACTTAGACATGAAGTTTTATTCATCATTTTTGCCTTGTATGTATAATTGCTCTAAATTTAATAAAATGCATCCATCCATAGGCTCTAGGGCTGAGACTTCACCAAACCTAGTGGATTGAGTATTTGTTGTTGGGTTGCTTGTTGGAGCTGAGATAGCAACTCACCAGCATTCGGCTCAGACTTATGAGTCACCATGCAACAAAAGGTCATAAACTTAGCTAACTCTCTTCAATAGTGTCAAGATTTCTTGACCCATCTCTAGAGTAGATGGTATGAGTGGCCATTCTGATCCTAAGGACGGTTAGTAAGTGATGTCTCACCACCCCCTATAAAGCCTATTGTATGGCTTTGTCTTTTCTGCCAACACCTTCTCCATCCTCTTGACTTTATTGTAGAGCATGGTAGTCATATTTTTCATGCTTTCCATATGAGCAGCCATAGCTTTCATATGCTCATTCAACATTTGCATTTGCCTCCTAACGAACCCCATGTTAGTTGGAGCTAGCTCTTTCATAGTTTCTAGCTGTAGTTTAAGCATCCCATAATCATACTCATGAGCAAACCACCCTCTAAGATAATTATGTCGAGAGCAGCCCACAGGGAGACCTATGGAATCTCTCATTTTATTAGTAACATCCCTAGTGAATCTATTTACTTCTTGCCTTGCACCCTAAATTTCCTCATCATTGAAGCCATGAGGTAGGGATCAGATTGGTTGTAATCCTCTGATGGTAAATATAGCAAAGCATATTGCCTCCTAAGGTTCATTTTCTTTATTTTCCACATCATGGTAGTAAGGCTTTGAGTTTGTCAGGGAAAAATTCCTCACGAAGTACTTGGTTTCTTTTATCCTGAACATATTCATTCAAAGTATCGATGTATTCCTAGATGGTTGATTCTTGACATTGTATTAATCTTGCTAAACCAGCTTCTTCTTATTGTTTCTATTCTTTCTCTTCTTGATGCTTCGAGTTGGTGAGGCAGTTTGCTATGATGAGGCTTCCTTCATCACCATCTTGGTCTCTTCAGGGCTTCTAGTCATTTTCTTTATTAGTTTCTTTAGCCTTTTAGAAATGTAGACATTTCATAAGTGCCCTTGATCGAGCATACATTGTGCTTCTTCCCTAAAGAGGATTTCAGCAAGTAGTTCATGGTCCTCAAACATAATAATATGATTGATCTATTCCATGGGTGTTTCAAATAAGGCCGCCTTCTAGAGAGTTAGCTTGCCTTCTCAATATTGCTTCTCGACCCAATCCTTGAACACATAGCAATCTTCAATGTACGTCCCAAAACTTTGTCTAAGGATAATAGTTTGGGTGATCTATTTTGTTGGCCTCGCCTAGTCCCTTAGATTTTGGTAATTAAAGGCCTAACTTTAGTGCATCCTAGAATATTTTATCTACTCTTTCTCTTTTAAAAGAATATTTTGTTGAGCCTTTGTTGGAGATCATTGGATCGTTCAACTTCTCTATCTCCTCCAAATGCTGGTGGCTTTTGAGGATTACCCTTATTCATGGTGGGGTTCAGAGGTTTCTTTTATTTAATTGTTGTGAACGCAACTCTCACAGTTTTGGAAGGCTCATCACACTTTACCTTATCTTTTTTGCAATTTGAAACTTTGTGAATTGTATAAGGTTGGTGAGCCAATCCTTTTCAACTTCTTGAATTGAATGATGAGGTCTTGGAAGGTATGGATAGAAGAGGCACTCAGATAAGATGTCATCCATTCTCCCCTTATGTTGTTGAGAACCAAATTTACTACTTTAAATTGGCTCATGGGTTATTCATACTTGATGCTGAGATGTCTCCACCATGTGATATAATCTAGAATTGACTCATTGTAGTGTTTTGGTGTTAAGACAATGTCTACAATGGTTACTTTATCACTAACTCCTCTGAACCTAATTCGAAAAGCCTCCTTCATTTATGCATAAGTTTGTATGGATCCCAATTATAAACTAGTATACCACTCAAATGCTACTCATGTCAAGCTTACTAAAATTTGGTAGAGAAATAATGAGAGGCTATTACTTGAATCTCCACACAGAGTCATGAAGTGAGCTATGTGCTATTCAGGATTGCCTATGCTATTAAACTATTTGAAATTAGGCACTTTATAGCCTCTGGGATATGGCACTCTATCATGATAACTAGGGTATGGTTTGTCAGCATCATTTACCCTGCTCGTCTCACCTTCTTGTGTAAATTGTATAACTATCATTCATTATACCTTCTGTTGTATGCATGCTGGAAGTCCATATTGTCAAGGATCGCTAAAATCGAAGCTTGGGTATCTCTTACTCAAAGAGGTGCTTGTGAACAGCCTACATTTTCCTAGATCTCATCTACAAGAGATGCGCCTTCTGGCACCTCTACTACTTGGGATGGTTATTGAGATTGTTCTAATTTATCCAACTTCTAGCTCATTTGTAGCATCATCTCCATCAATTTCATGATCTTCTTTTGAACTTCATCTTTCTCTTTAGCTTACTATCTCAGTGGTTTTTGAAGTGCTTTTATGGTCGCTTCTTGATTGGAGTTTTCAGTTATGACCAAGGCTTCTGTCAAAACATGATGGCCAATGCTTTGAGAATCAAATTTAGGCTTTGGGTTGAGGGTAATTTCTCCCATCAGTCGAGTCATCTCATTCAAGAGTTTACTTATGGAGCAAGTTGTCGCACCCTCTCTTTAGCGTGATAGCAAGGAATGGTTCACAAGGGTCATGTCCTCTTGAATTTCTTCATCTATAAGCCTCACCTGAACAGCCTTCTTTTGTCATTTGGCCAGCTAGGATGCTAGCTCGCGGTCCTTCCCAGAGTCATAATGAGAAATGACTCAAACAGTGTGGGTGATCTCCTTTAGCAAACATTGATGTTGGGTTGTAGCTTTATAGTGACCCTTGTGGTTTTATTTGGTTATTTGCCCATTTGCTACAATCTTAAGGCAAGACTATGCCCTCTGTGATTTGCTTCTACTCTTCTCCAAATTGCTTAATAGAGTGAAGGAGTCAGAGGCAAGGATGGTAATGACCAACCTTATTCGAGAGGTAGGTTTCCCAAGTCGGCTGAAGATTTCAGTAGCTTTTTCTTTACTTATGATAGTCAGGATGAGATCTTCTTCATTGATTATAGTGTCCATATTTGCTTTTAATTGCCCCTTGTGAGGAGTTGGGTGAAGGTGGCTGAAAACTGAGCTTTGTTTCAGTCCTAACCTCTAAAAAACTGATATTCTTTTTGGTTGAGGTATGACTTCTAGCTCTTCATCTAAACAACCCTTCTTGTTAGGGATGACAACCTTAGGCCTCTTTTCCCTTGATGAAAGGTAAGAAACAGGCTAGTTTTGCACGATAACAACTACAATCGGTACAATAAGTAAGTGCTTTCTTAAATCTACATGACCTCAGAGATGGTCCCGAACTTAAAATTGACTTCAGCCAATTCTGTTGTAACCATTGACTGAGAAAAATGCATAGTTGATCATGGTGAATCATGCGATGGAGATGTGAGCCCGAAAGCTGGCTGAGTGTGAGCTCGAAAATTGGCTTAGATGCGAGCTCAAGGCTGACTGAGTGTGAGCCCAAAGGCTGACTAATTATGAGCTCGAAGGCTAGCTTAATGCAAGCTCACAAGTTGGCCGTGTGTAAACCTGAAGGCTGGCTTAGTGCAAACTCAAAGTCTGGCTAAGATACGGGCTCAAAAGCCAGCTGAGTGTGAGCCTCAAGGCCAACCAAGATGAGAACTCGAAAGCTAGCTAAGTATGAGCCTGAAGGCTAGCTGAGTGCAAGCCCAAAGGCTGGCTAAGTGCAAGCTCGAAGACTAGTTAAGTGCGAGCTTGAAAGCTAGTTAAGTGTGAGCCTGAAGGCTACTTAAGTGCAAACTCAAAAACTAACTGGGTGTGAGTCCAAAGATTGGATTAAATGTTAGCCCAAAAGTTGGCTGAGTGAAGCTCGAAAGCTAGCTTAATGCAAGCCTAAATGCTAGCTGAGTGTGAGTCTGATGGCTGGTTGGGTGTGATCTTGAAGGCTAGCTTAGTGCGAGCTCGAAACCTAGCTAAGTGCAAGCTTGAGGGCTGGCTTAGTGTGATCCCAAAAGCTAGCTAAGATACAAGTTTGAAAGCTAGTTGAGTGTGAGCCCAAAGGCAAGCTAAGATGTGAGCTCGAAAGCTGGTTGTGTGCGAGCTCAAAGGCTAGCTGAGTGTGAGCCCGAAGGTTGGCTGAGGGTGAGCTCAAAGTCTAGCTTAGGTATGATCTTGAAGGCTAGCTAAGTGTAAACTCGAATGCTAGCTAGGTACGAGACCGAAGGCTGGCTAACTGCAAGTCTGAAGGCTGGATGTGTGCGAGCCCGAAGGCTGGCTATGTGCGAGGCCAAAGGCAGGCTTAGGTGTGATCCCAAAGGATGGCTGAATCCGAGCCTGAAGGCTGGCTTAGATGTGATTCAAAAGGCTAGCTTCGATGAAAGCTTGAATGCTGGTTGAAAGCAAGCCCGAAGGTTGGCTAAGTACGAGCCCAAAAGCTAGCTGATTGCGAGCTCAAAAGCTAGCTGAGTGCAAGCCCGAAGGCTGACTTGGATGCGAGCCTGAAGGTTAGCTTGAGAATTGAAGGCTGTCAAAGTGCAAGCTCGATGGCTAGGTAAGTGCAAGCCCGAAGGCTGGTTGAGTGTGAACCAAAAGGCTGATTGAGTGCAAGCTCAAAGGATGGCTAAGTGCGAGCCCAAAGGCTGGCTGAATGCGAGCCCGAAGACTAGCTAGGCCAGAGCTCGAAGGGGGGAGTTGAATGTGAGCCAAAAGGTTGGGTAAGTGCAAGCCCAAAGGCTAGTGATGTGCAAGCCCGAAGACTGGTTGGGTGTGAGCCCAATGGCTATCTTGGATGTAAGCTAGAAGGCTAGCTTAAGTGTGAGCCCAAAAGCTGACTTAAGTGCAACCCAAAGGCTGGCTTGAGCGCGAGCCCAAGGCTAGCTAAGTGTGAACCTGAAGGATGGTTTGAATGCAAGCCCAAAGGCTAGCTGGGTGTGAGTCCAAAAGTTGTCTTAGGTGAGAGACTGAAGGATGGCTTGGACGTAAGCCCCAAGGTTGGCTTGAATGCAAGCCTAAAAGCTAGCTGAATGTGAGCCCGAAAGCTAGTTGAGTGCAGACCCAAAAGCTAGCTGAGTGAGAGCCCGAAGGCTAGCTAAGTAAGAGCCCAAAGGCTTGCTAGGTGCAAGCCTAATGGCTGGCTAAGTGCAAGCCTAGAGGCTTGCTAAATGGGAGTCCAAAGGCTAGCTAAGTGCAAGCTTGAAGGTTAGTTTGGATGCGAGCCCAAAGGGTGGCTTGGATGTGAGCTTGAAGCGTGACTTAGTGTGAGCCTAAGGGCTAGCTTGGATATGAGCCTGAAGACTAGCTTGGATGTGATGAGGCTGCCATTGGGAGGTCATGGGGTTCGCCCTCTTCATTGTCGTCTTTGATGGGCCACAGGTGGCCGTAGCGGGGACATGGGGTCCACCATCTTTGAGGGGCCACGGATGTGTGCAACATAGTCATGGGGGCCACCATCTTCATTGCCATCTTCGAGGGCCACAAGTGGCCGTAGTGAGGTCACAATACCAATGATTAAAAAATGGGACAAGAGAAAGTCCTTTTTTTAGCAACTTTTTTTTTTATTATTTTTTTCTTATTTCCCTTTCTTCTCCATGCCCACGACCCTTCTTGCCTTGGACCTTCCATGACTGGGCTGCTCTCTACCCGGTATTCTTCTCTGACAAGATTGGCTGGACACAACCGAATCTGACTAGCTGCGGTTATGGCAAGGTGGGAGGTGCCCCACCGTTCCCTCCTTTGGCTAGATTTGGCTGCCTCCCAACTGAATCCAACCTATTTTCATTATGGCAAGGCAAGAGGAGCCCCATTACGCAATATTTTGGCCGATCCAACCAACTACTGTTGTGGTGGGGCAGGGGACACCCCACCATTCTATCTTTTGACTAGAGCTAAAGTGGGATGAGCTCATCAGCGGGGAGAAAGGCAACGGGATCATGGAGACAAAACTCAAAATTGATGATATCTTTGGCATCCTCCTCGGCATCGGGCTTATCCTTGGGCTAGAGCTCGCGGGGAAGGTCACAGCTGAAAGCAATGCGTGGGTGGAGCTCAGTGCGGGGTTCTGCATCGATAGTGAAGCTCACTGGCTGGCATCTAGGACAGCATAGATAGTCGAAATGAGGATGGGCATTAGCATGAAGCAAGGTATAACAGCTTCATAACCTGATGGGAGAGGAGAGCAGACAGAGAGAAGAAAATAAGAATAAAGCTAAAGTCAAACTTTTGCCTTTTCAATCTTTGGCCTTTCTTGATGAACTCATCGATGATGGCCTCTTGATCCCCTTGTCTATCTTCATTTTCATTTTTTTTACAGTTTTTCCAGCCTTTTTATAGATTTTGAGGAAGATCCTAATCAAATCCCCAGTGGCCGAATTTGGAATGATATTAAATTCCAATTTGTAATGAAATTATATTTGATTTTACGTCCAAAATCCTATGATTGCATCTAATTAATTGAATGAGATTTGTTTCCCTCATTAAGAAATTTCCAAGAGTTATTTGCAAAATTTTCTAAAAACTTAGACCAAGTGTAATTTTGCAAATTCCAAGGAATTCTTTGCAAAAATGACATATTGGTAAAAATTCTGAAATTTTTAGGATCATTTTTGAAAAGAATTTGGACTTATTTACAAATAAAAATTTTGAGGAGATTATTCACAATTTTTTTGAAAAATTGTGCCAAAATGTAATTTCATAAAGTTCAAGTCTTTTTGAAAAAAAGGATATATCGGTAAAAATTTTGAAATATTCAATCCTTTTTTGAATAAAAATTGAACTTATTTGCAAATAAAAATTTTCAAGGACTTAATTATAAATTTTTTGAAAAAATTAGATCACAATGTGATTTTGTAAATTCCAAGGGGGCTTTCTACAAAAAGGACATATTTATAAAAATTCTAAAATTTTTATGATCCTTTTTTAATAAAATTTGAACTTATTTGAAAAAATATTTTTTAGGGGCTTATTTGTAAATTTCAAAAATTTCATGAATTTATTTGCGAAAATTAGAAACTTAAGGGATTTATTTGCGAATAAAAACTTTTGAGGAGTTCATCCGCAAACCCTGTATTCTACAGGGACCAATTTGAAATTTCAAAATTTTTAGAAAATTATTTGTAAGAAAAGTCCTATCAAGGTCCTATTTGTAAAGATTTTACAGTTTTTATTTTGGCAAAGATATTTGATGAATTTTGGATCCGATTTTAATCAGAAGATCCAACTCATTTAGTTCTCTTTAGTTTAAGTCCGAATTTTTTAATAATTCAAGTTCGAATTAAACTCAATTTTCGGTGAAATTTGATTGCGATTTGGGTCCAATTGAGGCCCACATATCACAATTTACTAGCATTCAATTTTACATCTTCACTGAATTTTACTTAAATTTAATTTTCAATCAAAATTGATCCAAATATGTGCAAACTTAACATTTTAGGGGTTAATTTGCAAATTCCCATACCACAAGATCTATCTATAAAATGCCAAATTTTGGGGACTTACATGTGAATCAGAAATATTCTAGTTCAATCCAAATCTTGTTTTCAACTCCTAAAGTTTCATGCTTAAATTTAGCTTGACATAAATCAAACTATAACTCCAACTCAAAGTCCGAGTTGGATTACAAAAGCTACTTAAATAAAATGCCCCCTTCGCATTTATTTCATGAGCTTTCTTGGTGAATGGAGTAGATGTCAAAAGAAGAGTGACTATTTGATTTCTCATTGTTGCTTCTGTAAGTGTTTGACAGGTGAGTCTCCTTATTTATTTTCTTGCCTTCTTGCAATATTTTCTTTTCATCTCTTTTCTTTCTATCTACTTATCCCTCTTTTCTTTTGAAGGCAATATGGAGCCTTTTGTAATTAAGAGAATTAGGAAGCAATGACAATTTGGCCCTACAATGCTTTCTTCCTATCTTAGGGATTGACACCAAAGTGGTCATTATGTACCAACCTCAAGGCATTGCAAATGAGTGTGATTCGATAACTACCATCCTTTTGCTCATTTTTCTAAATAAGGGGCATCATGTGCTGATGGAGCAAGTGAATGTTTTATGTTTGAACTAGTTGGATGCCTTAGGTAGTGAGAGTCTTCAAAGATCTTGGGGTTTTGCATCTTGAATGGTCACTCACCTACTAGGAGATAGTCCTTCCCACTTGCCAAAATAGTACCAAATCTATCAAATTATTTAGAGTGGGTTGATGATATAGTATCCCAGTTTTCAGCCTAGCGTGCTGCCCTTGGCATCTTTGGAGGAGTAGGAGCGTCCAAGGAATAGTATGCTAGAGACACAAGGATTTTGCATAGTGTGATCGAGATGTAGAATCATACTACAAACACCTTCTACATGCCATATGGTGAGTCAGTATCTCTTTGTGGAATATATGACAACTAGTTGGGATTCCCATTCTCGAGAGTTTCTATAATGAATACATCTCTACTGACTATCACATTAGTCTAGATTTTAGTTACACTCTACATGATCTCTTCAGAATTTTTTATTGGATGGTGAAATACTTCCCAAATAATTAGAAACAGGTGTATTTTAACCATTAGATCGAACTCTTCTATGAGAGAAGTCTAATGAGTGAGCCAACTAAATTTGATCAAGTCATGCATGACACATGAGACATTCTTCCAGAATTTGGCCCCAAAACTTATTTTGCTACTTTCATTTGTCTGTGGCTTTGCGGCTTCATTATGTCACACGACAGGCAATATGTTTGCCCAGAGACAGTTGCACTGGCCTATAAGATGGCACATAGGCAAAAGGATGCTCTAGCTCTTGCAATACTAGGCTCTATATGCCTCAAAGCAATGGTGGATAACCCTATAGGTCTTGGTAATGTCTTAACTTGGTTCCCTATCAATTTTCGTTATGCTAGATTTATGCCCACTTTAGGAGGATGTATACTGAGTTAGAGCCTAGTGATACAATCAAGGGCTATATCACTCATGGCTGGTCTCTGAGATTATTCAAATCATGAATGCAATCACTTCTACTCACTCTGCTAGAGACGCCAAGATGCATGTGGGGGATCCCTAAAATTTGAGTGGCAAGATTTTCCTTTTACTTTTTCAGATTCTAACATGTTAGTGGACATGGCTCATCTTCCATTATCTTCAAAGACTTATGAGTACATCATCTCTTTGCAGCATAAAGTAATTTCACTTTGTTCAATGGAGCATTTAGCTATAGAATCTTATAATTCACATCGATTTTGCAGGCAATTCGGGTGTGACCATGATTTTTCTAAGAATGTCCTTGCTCCTTCACCACCATCATGTCTTAGCCAATTAGCATGCAATTGGCTATATCTCACTTGTATTCAAGATGATTTAGAGTATTTCATTTCTAACACCAAGTGGGAAGCCAAGGTTCTTCGTTCATATACCATAGCATGGTTTAATAGTATGAGAGGATATTTCTGCATTGACCCAGAGTTCCTATTCAAGAATGAGCTTGGTTCACACACCAATGAAAAACAAATAGTAGGCAGCAAAGGATCAAAGTGGTAGAGGATTCAAGAAGTGCGGAAGACTTTAGCTTGTAAATTTGCTCGTCCCAAACCACATAGAGAGAGATTCATTCCCCCTTATAGTATTAGTGATGGCCATTTTTCAAGCAATGTAGGTCCTAAATTGGGTCTAAAGTGAGAGCCATTTCGATCTGTATATGACCTTCCTATGTTTGATGCTCCAAGGCACTCAGCAAGACATGCGGGTCTACCTATAGGAGGGACTGTGGGATCAAGATCAACATTATTGCATACTCCATCTCGAGACTCGATTTCTTTATTTCCCATGATTGACATAATTACAGGGGAAGGGGTGACCCTTTCTTCACCAACACTAGTGCACCAATCTTCTAATATGAATTTAAGTAGAATAGACTAATTGGGATTGCCATCATCTAGTCTTCTGTCAGATGTAGGTGCCCAGGGGTGAATAAAGTTAATATGTGTTGATCTTTTTCATTCATCCCATATTTGTTTTATGTCCTCTTTTCTAGCCGAAATCATGCTTTTCCCAAATGAACAAACGAGGATTTAGAGGCCCTTCCGATGATGTCTCAGACTCAAATGGTAAGGGATGTCTGAATTCTGCCAAGTTTTACATTGTATATGCAAATGTGGTTCCAAGATCATTCTTCAATCAGAGAATGCTTGCATTCATGGGTGCTTGTTCACCATCATCATCATTAGATAACGGCTCACTATCCCCTTTTATTTTAAGAATTTTCTATCTCTCAATATATCACTTGTTCTCTCAAGTGATGATGGAGAAGCGTGACTAAACACTGAGTCGTTATGATCATCGAGAGGCATCATTAGGCTTTATGTATCTTAGGATTATTCTTATCTTGTTTATCCAGTTTTCCCTCTTGTTTCTGTCCCTTTTACTAAGGAACATTATTATTGCTTTAGAAATTTGCTTTGCATCAGATTTTGTTTGCAACCTTGTGTCTCTTGCATCTCAATCTCAAAAAAAGGGGCTTGTCTTTCCATGCAACAATGGACTTATATTTTTCATTTGAGAGTGTATTTGAGTTGTTATATGGACTTAATTTATCACAAAAAGTGGATTTAATTCACTACAAAGAGTGGACTTAATTTGTCACAAGCAGTGGGTTAAATTTGCCATAAGAAGTATAGTAGATTTGCAAAAGGAGTATACTTAATTTGTCATAAGAAGTGGAATTAATTTACCATAAAATGTGGATTTAATTTTCCACAAGAAGTGGACTTAATTCACCATAAGAAGTGGACTCAATTTGTCATCAGAAGTGGACTTAATTTACCATAAAGAATGAGCTTAATTTGACACAAGAAATAGACTTAATTTGCCACAAAAGGTGGACTTAATTTGCTACAAGAAGTGGACTTAATTTACCACAAAGAGTGGAGTTAATTTGTATAAGAAGTGGATTTAATTTGTCACAAGAAGTGGAGTTAATTTTCCATAAGAAGTGAACTTAATTTGTCATAAGAAATGGACTTAATTTGTCACAAGAAGTAGACTTAATATGTCACAAAAAGTGAACTTAATTTGCCACAAAGAGTGGACTCGATTTGGCACAAGATGTAGACTTAATTTACCATAAGAAGTGGACTTATTTTGTCATAAGAAGTGGACTTGATTTGGCACAAGAAGTGGACCTAATTTATCACAAGAAGTGAACTTAATTTGCCACAAGAAGTTGACTTGATTTGCCATAAGAAGTGGACTCAATTTGTCACAAAAAATGGATTTGATTTTCCATAAGAAGTAAACTTAATTCATCACAAGGAGTAGTTTGATTTGCCACAATAAGTGGGTTTAATTTGCCACAATAAGTGGGTTTAATTTGCTATAAAAAGTAAATTTAATTTTCCACAAGGAGTGAACTTAATTTAGTATAAAAAATAAACTTAATTTACCACAAGAAGTGGATTTAATTTGTCATAAAAAGTAGACTTAATTGTCACAAGGAGTGGACTTGATTTTTCCAAAAAGTGGACTTAATTTGCTACAAGAGACTTAATTTGCCACAAGAAGTGGACTTCATTATCACACAAAATAATGGAATTTTGTACCCATGTTTTGCCTTGAAAAATATGAAATGCATGTTTGACCAGATATTCCTTTGAAAAGGTTGGACGTTCCATCATAGACAAAACATAAACACTTTTATTTCATTGTTATTGCACCCACAGGCTTAGGCATAGTATCTTTCAAGCAATCGGGCATTGATCGATGACATAAACCTTTCTCTTTTATCATCAATTAGTTGATAGGATTTCCCTTCAAATATCCTTTTGATAATATAAGGGTCTTTCTAATTAGGCTCAAACTTACTTTTCTTACTTTAATTCAGGATTATGGGTCTTCTCAGAACCAAGACTATTTATCCCTTCTGAAAGGATTTGAACCTGGCTCTCTTATTGTAGGCCCTAATCATTTGTGCCCAATACATTTTTAGGTTTTATTAAGCTGCGAGCTTTGTTTCATCCAAAGAGTCTAGTTTATTTAGGCAAAGATGAACATTATCCTCTTCCGTAATTTCTTCTTACAAGATGATCCTTAAGGAGGGAATGTGTACTTCCAATGGCAAGACTATCTAAGTCCCAAACACCAACACACATGATGTCGATTAAGTAGGGGTTTGGCATGTGGTATGATAGGCCTTAATGTTTCAGGAAGTTTTTGGTGCTAGTCTCTTATTTCTACTAATGACTTTCTTCAATATCTTAGAGAGGATCTTATGGAATGCCTCAGTGAGGCCATTTCCCCATGCATTGTAGATGATAAATATCACCAATCTATCTTTTGATGATGTGCAAATTGTCCCACCTTGAAGCTTCTAAAGAATTGTCCATTGTTAAAAATGATCCTTTAAGGGGCGCAAAATCAATGCAGAATACTTTCTTGAAATAAGTGAATAATAGTATCCACTTTCACCTCTTTCAATTGAATCACCTCGGTCCACCAAAAGAAATAATTAGTCACTACTAATATGAAGCGATGACATATAGAAGAAGATAGTTCAATTGAACCAATAATATCCATACTACATACCTTAAATGGCTGAGAACACTTTTGGATATAGAGATTTTGGGTGTTGGTGGATGAAGTCACCGTGAACTTGGCATAAGTGATATTTTCTCACATATTCGATGCAATCTCTCACCATCGCGAATCAGTAGTAGTCCATACGCTTGATTGTCATTATTATTTTCAGGCCCAATTGATGAGATCCATAAACCCCAGAGTTTACCTCTTACATAATCTCTTTAGCTTCTTTGTTTGAAAGACATCATAGAAGTAGTTGATCAAACAACACCCTATAAAAAGTGTCATTAATAAGCAGAGAGAGTGTGACTCTTTTTCTAAGTTGCATTTGTGCTAATTTATCTTTTGAGAGTTCTCCATTTTTGAGGTAGGTAGTCAATGGTATTCGCTAATCTATTGCTTCCACTATCACTTTAGATTTTATCCTTTTGTGCTTGATACTGAAGATTGGGTTATCACTTGTCTGTTATAAACTGTGATTAAAATTTTTCCTTGGTCGAGATCAGCCAATGCCTCGGTTAATTTGACTAAGGAATTAGTCTCCACATTGATGGATCGAAGAACCTTAATTATTTGAACATGTAAGATTCGCCTTATGAGTTCTCATGCCTTTTCATGGTATTTTAGTAGGTCAAATTTATAAACTTTATATTTGCTTTGGACTTAACTAATGGTCAGTTGTGAGTCACTAAAAATATATAGACATGATATTTTCATATTGAGGGTTATTTCTAGTCCTACAATTAGAGCCTCGTATTCATCTTCATTGTTTGTGTATTGTTTTAAGGGAAAATAGGAATATCATAAGATGCCCTCATTTGATGTAATAAAAATGAGTTCAATGCCTACTTTGATTTGCAGAAGCTTTGATTGATCCTTGATTTGATGGATGATCCCAATTAAAATATTGCTTCTAGTAGGTTTCCCTTTCTTTGACTAAAAGAACCTCTTCATCAGGGAGTTTATAACGCAATGGAGAATCGTCTGGTATTAGATGAGCAATGAGAAAATTGGTGAGGGTTTGCCTTTTAACCATCTTTTGGAGGGTAAACTTGATATCATATTTCATAAGAATTAAAACCCACTTTGTTAGCCTTCTAGTGAGTATAGCTTAGTTATCAAGTATTTTATGAAATCAACTTTTGATATTAAAATAACTTGATAAGAAAGAAAATAATGTTTGAGCTTTTTAACTATAAATATGAGCACTAGATAATATTTTTTTAAAAGAGAGAGTAATTATTTTCTACCCCCACTAGCATTCTACTCAGATAATAGAGTATATTTTCTTTACCCTCTTCATTATTCTAGGTGAGAAGTACCCTTAGGGGCCCTTCTATTATGGTTGTGTAGAGGTTCAAGGGTCTATCAGACATAAATGTCGTCAAGATTAGTGGGTTTAAAAGATACTACTTGATCTCTTTAAAGACTCATTGGCATTCCTGATCCTAAATGAATGGGGCATCCTTCTTCATCAATCTAGAGAAAGGTTTGCATCTTCCAGAGAGGTTTAAGATGAATCTCCTTATATATGTAAGTCGGCCTTGGAATGACCTCAACTATTACAAATTGCTAGGTAGTGGCATGTCCAAGATTGCTTTGATTTTGGATGGATCAATTTCAATCCATCGGTGTCTAACAATGAAGCCAAGGAATTTTTCAAACGATACCCTAAAAGCACACTTCATATCATTCATCTTTAAGTTATATTTTCGAAGATGATCAAAGACCACTCTTAGGTTTTAGATTTGCTTGTCTTTGGCTTTGGTTTTGAGTAATAGGTTATCCACGTAGCATTCCACCAGTTGGTGATGAGGTCATCAAAAATTTGGATTATGGCCCTTTGATAAGTTGCATCCACATTCTTGAGCCCAAAAGGCATTACTCTGTAGTAGTAAATGTCATGGGTGTTTGGAAGGTCGTATGCTTCTCATCATTAGGATACACCTTGATTTGGTTGTACCCCAAAAAACTGTACAAAATGAGAACATTTCAAAATTAACGGTGTTGTCAATTATGATTTCTATTATTGACAATAGGAAGTCATCCTTTGGACATACTTTATTCTAATCCCTGTAGTCCACACAAATGCAAATTTGGTCATTCTTCCTTTTGACTGACATGATGCTTGCCACCCAATCTGGGTACATTTCTTCTCTAATGAAGCCTACTTTGATTTATTTTTTTTGTTTCTTCTATCACTTTTTTTTCTAGGTCAAGTTTTACTTCCTAAGTGCTTGTTTGACAAGTGAAAGCTCGAGATTGATGGCTAACTTATGAACTATAACTTTAGGGTCTAGTTTAGGAATCTCCTTATAGCTCCATGCAAAGCAGTCAATATTCTCTTAGAGCACTAGTTTAAGTTGGATTTGGCTTTTCTCTAAGAGTTATGTGCTGATGAAGGTTGGCTTTGGGTCCTCCTTTGAGCATAGATTAATTTCTATCAATTCATCAACTATGGCTTGCCCCTCATCCTTGAGTCCTGGTGGAGTTTCTTATGGTTTGAGGATCATTTCTTTGCTAGGTAGTTCATTATGTGGAGTGAGAATTAGCTAAGGTTCATCTTAAGGCATTTCGACTACATCATGTCCCCTTTCTTCTAGTCTTGATGGAATTTTGCTGAGAAAGTCACTTTCTTGTAATGTGTAGAGAGTCATAGCTACCTCGGTATATGTGTCAAAGGGCAATGATGTTGTTTGGACATTCTGAATATCGGACAGAGGTCCAACAGTGACTATGACGCATATATGGATGTTTAAAGTGATATAGCCCAATTTTTTGATGCTCATATTTTCTCTTCCAAGAATATAAGTATGCCCTTGAGATGGATCCCATATATTCTTGAAGAAATAGTTCTTTTTCTTTGTTTATGAATGTCCACAACTAGATTTCTTGATATTTGACAAAGTTGGTTCAAAAAGTGTTTAGGTATAAGTGTTAGCTAATAATCCCCATCATCTTTCATATCCTCAATTCCCAGGATCTCATGCATGCTTGAGATACAAGAATTGCCTTGTAAAAAATTATCTCCTTTTCTCCTTTGTGTCATAGAGGAATGTAGAAGGTTGTTAGTTTTTTCACAATATTGATGCTCAGCTCATCTAATAACTTAAAGAAGCCTTTTGAAACCTTAATAACAAGGAGAGTTTTTTTTATTTGACTTCTATTGTCATCTTCATCAAAAGTGCAGCTGCCTAGGCAGATTCATGGGGTTTCTTCATTTGAAGAGTCGAGGTCAATGTCACTTCCTAAATAAGGAGAGACAAAGATCAAGGTAGCAATCTTCTATTTTACTTAACTGATGGAAGCAAACTCTCTATCAACATGGGATCTCTAATAGTATTTTGCAGCATCCTAATACACCTCATAAATATCAAAAGGATGTACATCTCCATCAATTCAATGCTCTTCACCATCCTTGAAGTATTTGAGACATTGATGTAGGGTTGATGACATTACTTTATTTTCATATAACCATAGCCTCCTTGGTAGAGCTTTGTATGATGCATCAGTATCGATCACATAAAACTTAGCATATGTCATTAACTCACCTACTTTCAGAAATATGGTTATAGCCTCTAGAACTCTTTGGCTATTCTGATTAAACCCTTGGATAGTTATAATCTCAGATGATAGGTGGCACACATCCATAGTTAAAGCTCTTAGAGTTTGGAGAGTCATCTAGTTGACTAAGGAACCTAAGTCAATTAAAATGCAATTAATCTTGACTCCATCACTATTTCCCATGATATACAATGACCTATTTTGGTCTGTTGTTCCTAGCAGTAGGTTGTCATTTGTGAAAGTAATGGTAGGACTCTGATGTGCGTACAAATACTCCTTCATATTCTCTTCAGCGAAGTATACTTGGTAGTTTGTTGGATTTTGTAAGGTATGAGCTAAAGTATCCCTGAGTTCTTATGACATCATTAGGATACCAAACACACTTAGCATAGTGGGAAGCTTCTTGAGGTAGACCTTATGTTTTATTTCACCTTTTTGAGTGCAGGTTCAACTTACGAAGGCTCGATGTCCTCATTTATCTGAATTTCTTTTCCTTTTTCTTTGTCTTTAGGGATATTTCTATCTCTAGGTATTGGAGCTTGTCTCGAAGATAACACCTTACCACCTCGAAGTTGTACCTGGTTTACATTCTTTAGTTGAAATCTACCATTGTGAGACCAATAAGGTTCATCTTCAGAATCACTACCAAGACTAAACATGTAGCAAGAGGTAGTGAACCCTTACTCTTAATTGATAGTTCCCTGGATGTTTTTAGAGGATATGACTGGCTAGTAATTATCCCACTCAATATGAGAATTAGACGTATGGGGTCTTCTTAAAGAGAGATCCTCATATAGTTTTTAGATGAATCCTTCTATTTCGTTAGCTAACATGACTTTTTCAAGATTTTATACTTAGGGCATTTCCTTGATGGATGTTTAGGTTGGCTTGACGCAAGAGTTGAATAAGCCCTAGTATTACCTTGTTTAATCCTTTCTAGAAATGCCTACTTCTTTTTCTAGTGTTTGCTAGTGTAGGACCTCCTGAAGCAGTCATATAAAGTTATTTTGACTTAGACATAGAGTCATATTCATTGTTTGTATCTTGTATGCATAATTCCTCCGAAGTTGGTAGAGAACATCCTTCTACAAGATCTAAGATTGGCACTTCACCAAACCTAGTGGGTTGACCTTTATTTCTAGATCACTTGGTCACAATTGGGATGGCCGCTCATTAGTGCTTACTGTGAGATCGAAATTGACCAACCAGAATAGTAAAGATCCCAAGGAGTAATCTCAAAATAACAAATCAAAAATGTATGGTTTGAATGCACAATCAAGTGTTGTAGGAACAAGACTCTCAATAGGCATAAGCCTTTATTATTAATTACCTTGACATTGTCAAGAACCTCCCAAACCGAAAAACCTAGCTAATAAAAGAGAGACACAAAGAAAAAAAGCATAATTTGATTGATTTTGAAAAAAAAAAAAGATACATGGTTTAAGTAAGGGCATATTCTTACTTTATAATTTAAAAAGGTAAGTTCATAAATGACATGAGATAAGAAAGGGAATGGGAAAGGCTTAATGCTCACTGCTACCCTGCTCCAGTGTGCTAGACTACGCAGAGTTTGGCTCAGGTAGGTCCTGATTTTATCATTAATGGATCTTCATGATTTAGTTTAATGGTGTTGTCAGCAGGACATAGAAGATGATGAGAGGAGTTTAAAGTATTTTCAATGACTTTGAGTTTCAGTAATAACTTCATTGGATGGTATTGCCAATAGCTTGTCAAAATTAACCTAAACTATCTCCAATACCCTTGAGGTATTGGCAATAACTTCATGATTTAGAGTGTTTTCATTAGGCAATGAGGCATTGGTAATAATTTCATGATTTGAAGTGTCTCCATTAACCAATAAGTTATTGGTGATAACTTCATTTGGTTTGAAGTGTTTCCATTAGTCGATGAGGCATTAACAATAATTTCATTTAATTTGAAGTATTTCTATAGCCAATGGGGCATGGGCGATCACTTAAAAGTTTAAAGTGTTTCCATAACCAATGAGACATAGGTGATAACTTCATTTAAATAAGGCATTATAGTTGACTAACTAAACAAGTTTAAGTCTATCGTAATTCCATTTAATTTGATAATTCTATCTAAATTTGGTTTAATTTGATAATCGACAACCTCTTAGGCATGTTGTTGATTAAATTTGGAGCATTGTCAATGCTTTTGGGTTGGTTTAGCTCGAAAGATATATCATCAACAGCTTCTAGTGTTGATTAGCTTCAAAGTGTGGCCAACAGTTTTGAGCGTGTTGGCAATTAACTTTTTCGATTTAGTAGCATCATCAACGTATAGAGTTGGGTATAACTTTGAAGTGTAGTTGACAACTCTGAGCATATTGATAAATAACTTCTTTAATTTGGTAATGTCACCAACACAGAGCGTTGGGTATAACTTTAAAGTGCGGCCCATAGTTTTAAGTGCATTGTCTGTTGACTTTATTTGAACGCAATATCTGACCAACTAACTGAATGAGTTCAAGTCTACCTTAGTTTGGTTTGATCTAATATTTAAACTTGATTTAGTTTAAGTTTAATCTAATTCAATTCAATATTTAGAACTTGATTTAGGCTCAAATCTAGTTTGATTCAATTTGATGTTCACAACTTGATTTGGATTTGAATCTAATTTGATTTAGTTCATTTAATTCAATTTAATATTCAGAACTCAATTCTAATTTGAGTCTAATTTGATTCAATTCTGATCAGGTTTGACCTTATGTTGAATCCCTACTGGTTTACTAGTGGATCCTTAATGTATTTTATATCCAAACCCTTAATGAATTCTTATTGGATCTTTAATGGGCTTTGAATCTGATGCTTAATGGGTCCTTAATGGATCCTTTATAAACATTGGACCCAACCCTTAATTGGATCTTTGTTCAACCCACTAATGGGTTCAGATTCGACCCATATTAGATGCTTGTTGGATTTGGTTTCAAACCTTAGTGGACCTATGTTCAAGTTCAAGTCGATTTAGGTTCAAGTTAGTTTTGGTTCAGGCTCAACTTTTTTTGGTTCAAGTTCAACCTAGTTTGAGTTCGACTTGGCTCGATTAGGGTTCAATTTGGACTTGATTTAACCTAATTAGAATTTATTTCAAATCTACTTCGACCCAATTAGGGTTTAGTTTGAATTTAATTTGATTTTGGATTGATCCAATTTGGACATAATTGGGTTTAGGTCTAAATCAATTTAGTTTGGATTAACTCAATTTGGATTTTAATCCAGTTCAATTTGAACTTTGATCTATGTATTTGATTAACTTAAGTCTATTTAGTGATTCATTCGAGTCAATATGATTTTATTTGTTTAATATGATTTGAATTACTTTAATTGATTTAGTTCAAAAGTTCTCAAGCTATCATAATTAATTTGAGTGAACCTATGGGAGAACTGACTTTGAGTTAAGCTCATAAGCTGGCCTTGATTTAGATGTTCAATAAGCTCACAAGTTGGGCTTAGACTGAATAAACGATCAGAGAGCCCATGGGCTGGCTTTAATCCGAATAGGCATCTAGCAAACTCACAAGTTGACTTTAGTCCGAATAAACATTCAATAAGCTTGCATGCTAGCCTTAGTCTCAATAGATGTTTAGCAAGTTCGCAAGCTAGTCTTATTTTGAATAGACATTCGATGAGCCTATATACTGGCCTTAATCCAAATAAACATTTGGCGAGCTTGCAAGTTAATCATAATCCGAATAGACAATTGATGAGCCCGCAGACTGACTTTAGTCTGAATAAACATTCGACAAACTCGCAAGTTGACCTTAGTCCAAATAGATGTTTAGTGAGCCTATGGACTAGCCTTAATTCGAAGAATTATCCAGCGAGCTTGCAAGCTAGCCTTAGTCCAAATAAATGTTCAGCGAGCCTATAGGCTAGCCTTAGTTCGAATAGACATTTGACAAGTCTGCAGGTTAGTTCTAGTCCAAATAAACATCCAGTGAGCTCACAAGTTGACCTTGGTCCAAATAAACATTCAACGAGCTTGCAGTTGGCCTTAGTCCAAATAAACATTCGGCGAGCTTGTAAGTTGACCTTAGTCCAAATTGGTTTTAAGCGAACTGCATGCTTGCCCCAGATCGGAGTTGACTTTTGGGCAAGCCCACGAACTGGCCCTAGGTAGGAGTTGACCTTCGGGCTCACCTACAAGCTGCCCTAGGTTGAAGTTGACTTTTGAGTGAGCCCACGGGCCGACCTTAGGTTGGTAGTGGAGGTTAATCAATGCACAAAGGAGTCGCGGGTGGGCGTGAGCATGAAGATGATAATAGTGCGCGCGTGGATGCGATTGAGACCAGCGAAGCTGCAAGTAGCCACATGGGGGAAGCTAGTCTCTTCCCTCATAATATTCTCTTTTGATTTGCCTCCTTTCTTCACTTCCCAAATTTTTTTATTTTTTTTTTTGCCAACTCAATTTAAATCTCTTTTTTTAAATGGTCAGAATTTCCTCTTGTTTTACCAATAACTTTTTATTTATTTATTTATTTTTCCTTTCTTCCTTTTTCTTCACCCATCTCCTTCCTCCCATGGTTTTTCGTCATCAATCAGGACACGATGGCCCGAGTCTTCTTCCCGCCAGATCCGACTAAGTAGGTGGCAGTGCAGTAAGTAGAGGATAGCAATGTGCCACACATGGCAATGGATCCAAAGGTCAGATGGATGGCAATGTGCGGTGAACAAGTGACTACAGTGGTGCACTTCAAGCGGGCAATGACAAGGCTAGGAGAGCCGACTGATAAGGAGGCAAAGCGGTGGTGGGCGTAGGGCCAATGGCCCAATCCATGCGGTGGAGTTCATGGAGGTTGAAGCACTACTATGGAGGTTGGCATGGATCCCATGGAGACAAGTGGAGCTCACAGACAAGAGAAGGCCAGGTAGATCTTGTGAGGGTGAGTAGAGCTCACAATCGAGCGAAGCTGGCAATGACGCTATGGTTTCCGTGAGGCTCGGGTTAAGGGGTGTTGGTGCAGTGGGTTGCAGTGCGAGGAAGAATGCGGGGTCTCAGTGGAGTTGTTCCTTCAAAGAAGGAAGAGGAGAAACAGGAAGAAGATTAGTAGGAAAGAACCTTTTGTTTTTTTTTACATCAAGTTTCTAATTCCTTATTACCTCCCGACTTCCTGATCATCAATGATGGCTCCTTGATCTCTCATATTCTCCTTCTCATTGTTCTGATCTCTCTTTTCTTCTTTGTGATGTTAATATATTTATATAGGGTTTGAGAAGATCAAGTTCGTTCGAAAACAATATCATTTTATTTAAAGTTTTGAATTATAGATATGGTTGTAGATGGATATGGATATGGCTTATCTTGAGTTTGAATGAATTTGTGAGAAGATATAGATAAATTTGTTTCTTGTAGATGATACTAATTTGAAGTTACAAGAGAAATAAAGAAACTGATTGAAGTAGACTTCATCAGAGAGGAAAAAAAAACCCAAATTGGATGGCAAGCATCATGTCAATCAAGAAGAAAAATGGTCAAATCCTCATTTGTGTGGACTATAGGAACTTGAATAAAGTATATTCAAAGGATGATTTTCCATTACCAATAATGGAAATCATGATTGATAACATGATCGACTTTAAGATATTCTCCTTTATGGATGGTTTCTTAGGATATAACCAAATCAAGATGCATCTTGATGATGAGAAATATACAATCTTCAAGACACCAATTGGCATTTATTGCTACAAGGTGATGTCCTTTAGGCTCAAGAATGCAGACACCATTTATCAAAAGGCCATGACTCAAATCTTTGATGACCTCATATACCAATTAGTGAAATATTATGTGGATGACTTGGTAGTCAAAACTAAGTCCAAAGACAGACACGCCCAAGACCTAAAAGTAGTATTTGATTGCCTTAGAAAATATAACTTAAAGATGAATCTTATGAAGTGTGCTTTCGGTGTATCATTGGAAAAATTCCTTGGCTTTATTTTCAGATGTCGAGAGATTAAAATTGATCCATCTAAGATCAAAGCTATCTTGGATATGCCACCACCTAGCAATTTAAAGCAATTGAGGTTGTTGCAAGGCCGACTCACATACATAAGAAGATTCAATTTAAACCTCTTTGGAAAATGTAAGCCTTTTTCCAAGTTAATGAAGAAGGATATCCATTCATTTGGGATCAAGACAGTCAATAGACTTTTGAAAAGATTAAGCAGTATCTCCTAAAGCCAAGAGTCCTGACAACACCCCTACCTGATAAGCCCTTAATCCTCTATACAGCGATAATGGAAGGATTCCTGGGGGCACTTCTTTCCCAGAATAATAAAGAGGGTAATAAAAATGTACTCTAATATCTGAGTAGAATGCTAGTGGGGGTAGAAAGTAACTACTCCTCCATTGAAAAGCATTGTCTGGCTCTCATATTCATGGACAAGAAACTAAGACATTATTTTCTTTCCCATCAAATCATTTTAATATCAAGGATTGATCCCATAAAGTACTTGATTATTAGGCTTGTGCTCATTGGGAGGCTAACAAAGTGGGCTTTAATTCTTGTGGAATATGATATCAAGTTCATTCCTTAAAATGTGGTTTAAGGGGAAAGCCCTTGCCGATTTTCTTATAGCTCATCTAGTGTCAGATGATTCTCCTCTAAGTTGTGAGCTCCTTGATGAAGAAATCCTTTTGGTCGAAGAAGGAGAATCTTACTGGAAGCTATACTTCGATGGAGCATCATCCATCAGGCTAGGGATCAAACCAAAGATTCTGCAAATCAAAATTGATAGTAGACTCATTTATGTCACTCTAAATGGGGGCATTTTATGACATTCCCACTCCCTCTCAAAACCATGCACAAACAATGAAGCCAAATATGAGATTCTAATTGTAGGACTGAAAATGACCCTCAATATAGAAATATCATGCTTACATATTTTTAGTGATTCACAACTAGTTATTAGCCAAGTCCAAGGTGAATATAAAGTTTACAAATCTAAGCTCCTAAAATACTATGTAAAGGCTTAAGAGCTCATAAGGCAAATCTCACATATTCAAATAACTAAGATTTTTTGGTCTATCGAGACAAAAGTTGACTCCTGAGCCAACTAGCCAAGGCACTGGCTAACCCTGATTAGGGAGAAATTATAATCACGGTCCGTAGTAGATAAGTGATGAGCTCAGTCTTCAACATCAAGCACGATAGGACTAAATCTAAATTGGTAGAAGAGGCAACATATTGGAGAACATCATTCACCAACTACCTCAAAAGTGGAGAAATCCTAAATGATAAATTAGCATGGATACAACTTAGAAGGAGCACCGCACACTTTTTGCTTATCAATTGCATTCTTTGTAAAAGGTCCTTCGATCAATTATTTTTGCACTATCTTTCAAACAAAGAGGCTAAAGAAGTTATGTACAAATTGCACTCTAGGGTCTATGGGGCTCATCAGTCGGGCCCAAAAATAATGATGAAAATTAAGCGTATGGGCTACTATTGGCCTATGATGGTAGGAGCTTGCATCAAATATGCGAGAAGATGTCACCTATGCCAAATTTATGGTGACTTCAAAAGCTTTAATATAGGGAAATTCACACATTATCACAAGATAGATTGGAGATATTCATCCACCTAAGTCCACTTCCATATGACAAATTAAGTTCACTTCCATGTGACAACCCAAGTCCACTTCTACATGGCAACCCAAGTCTATTTTTATGTGACAACATAAGTTCACTCCTATGTGATAGCTTAAGTTCACTTCCAAGTGGTAAGTTAAGTCCATTTCTATATTGCAAAATAAGTCCACTTCCATGTGGCAACTCAAACTCATTCTCTGGCAAATCAAGTCCGCTCATTGTGACAACTCAAGCTCGCTCAATATGATAAACTAAGTTTACTTTCATGTGGTAAGTCAAGTACACTTTTATGTGGAAATCTAAATTTACTTTCATCTGGAAAAAAATCAAATCCACTCCCTACAATAATTCAAGGCTACTCTTTGCAGTAGCTTAAACTCATATGATCAATTCCTAGGGCATTGACACAAAAGGCAAGCACTAGGAAAATTTATTTGCATCCACTCCTCTCGTTGAGAAAACTTGCGAAGTGAATGCAAAGGGGGCATTTGTTTGAGTTAATTTTGATCGAAATGAAATTTAATCAAAATTCAGTCAAGATATAGAATTAAATGCCAGTTGATTATAATTTAAACATGGGCCTCAATTGGACTGAAATTACAATCAAATTCGACTGAAATTTGGGTTTAATTTGGATTTGAATTATTGGAAGATTGGGCTTAAGTTAAAGAGAACTAAATGGGCCGGATATTTCAACGAGAATTGGGTCCAACATTTATTAAATATTTGGGCCAAAATAAAAATTATAAAACCTTTACAAATGAGGCTCTTGATAAGGATTTTCTTATAAATAAATCTCTGAAAGTTTTAAAATTTCAAATTGATCCCCACATAATTCAGGGTTTGCAGATGAACCTCTTAAAATTTTATATTCACAATTAAATCTTTGAAATATCCAACTCTAGCAAATAAGCCCATGAAATTTCTAAAATTTACAAATAAGCCCCTCAAAAATCTTTATTTACAAATAAATCTAAATTTTATCCAAAAAGGACCTTGAAAATTTTATCATTTTTATAAATATATTCTTTTTGCAAAAAGTCCCTCTTGAAATTTACAAAATCGCATTCTGATCCACTTTACTTGAAAAATATGCAAATAAGCCCTCAGAAATTTTTATTTGTAAATAAATTCAAGTTTTATTCAAAAAGGGACTCCAAAAATTTTAGAATTTTTACAAATATATTCTTCTTGTAAAATGGTCTCTGAAATTTATGAAAAAATATTTTGGCCCAATTTTTCAAAAGAAATTGGAAATAACCTCTTGAAAATTTTTATTTATAAATAAGTCAAAATTCTATTAAAAAAGGACCTTAAAAATTTTAGAATATTTACCGATATATAATTTTTGCAAAGAAGTCCCTATAATTTGTAAAATTACATTTAGGTCTAATTTTTAGAAAATTTTGTAAATAACCTTCCTAAAAATTCAGCATCTTGAAAATGGTACAAAATCTCAATTTCTTCATCAGGAAAATAAGTCCCTATTAATGAATTACATGCAATCATAGGATTTTGGAAATAAAATCAAATATAATTTCATTATAAATTGGGATTCAATATCATTCCAAATTCACCCACTTGGGAAATTAATTTCGATCTTCTTCAAAGCCTATAAAAGGCAAGAAAACCTGTAAAACAAAAAAAATGAAAAAAAGGTAAAGGAGAGGATTAAAAGGCCATCATCGATGAGTTCATCAAGAAAGGCCAAAGATTGAAAAGGTAAAATTTTGACTTAGCTTCATTCTTCTTTTTCTTCTCTTCCTCTGCTCTCCTCCTCTTCCATTAGGTTCTCAAGCTGCTTTGCCATTCTCCATGTTGATGTCCACCCCTATTTGGACTCACACTTAGCTAGCCTTCGAGCTTGCTCTTAGCTAGCCATCAGGTTCTCATCTAAGCTAGCCTTCAGGCTCACACCTAACCTAGCCTTAGGGCTCACACTCAAACTAGACTTCGGACTTGCACTTAGCTAGCCTTCGGGCTTGCACTTAGCTAGCCTTCGGGCTTGCACTTAGCTAGCCTTTGGGCTTGTATTTAGCTAGCCTTCAGGCTTGCACTTAAGCCAACCATTGGGCTCACACTTAGCTAACCTTCAAGTTCACATTGAAGCTAGCCTTCGGGCTCCCACTTTGCCAGCCTTGGGCTCACACTCAGCCAACCTTCGGGCTTAGACTTAGCCAACATTTGAGCTCACATTTAACAAGACTTTGGGCTTGCTCTTAGCTAGCCTTTGAGTTCACATTCAATTAGCCATTGTGCTCACACCTAGCCAACCTTCGGGCTTGCACTCAGCTAGCCTTCGGGCTCACATTCAGCCAGTCTTTGGGTTTGCAATTAGTCAACCTTTGAGCTCGCACTTAGCTAGCCTTCAGGCTCATATCCATGCCAACCTTTGAACTCACACTTAGCTAGCCTTCGGACTCGCACTTAGCCAACCTTCAAGTCGCACTCAAGCCAGCCTTCAGGCTTGGACTTAGATAGCCTTGGGCTCGTGCCTAAACTAGTCTTTGTGCTCATATTCAACTAGTATTCGGGCTTGCATCTCAGCTAGCCATTGAGCTCACACTCAGCTAGCCTTTGGGCTTGCACCTAATGCAACCTTTGGGCTTTCACTCAACAAGCCTTCAAGCCCACACTGAGCTAGTCTTTGAGCTTGTACTTAGCCAGCTTTCAAACTTGCACTCATCAAATTTTCAGGCTTGCATCTAGCCATCCTTTGGGCTCACATTCCATTATATTTTTGGCTCACACTTAGCTATCTTTCGGGCTTGCACTCAACCAACAATCGATCTAGCATTTAGGTAGCCTTCAGGCTTGCACTTAGATAGCCTTGGGCTCACGCCTAAGCTAGCCTTTGGGCTCACACCCAAACCAGCCTTCACACTCACATTCGGCTAGTCTTCATGCTCACATCAAAGCTAGCCTTTAGGCTTACATCCAAGCTAGCCTTTGGGCTCTCACTCAGCCAGCCTTCGGGCTTGCACCTAATGTATTCTTTGGGCTCGCACTTAACAAGCCTTCGAGCTTGCACTGAGCTAGCCGTTGGGCTCACACTCAACCAAATTTTGAGTTCATACTTAGCTAGCCTTTAGGCTTGCACTCAGCTATCCTTTGGGTTTGCATCTAAGCTAGCCCTCGAGCTTGCACTCAGCCAGCCTTCGAGCTCACACTAAGCTAGCTTGTGGGCTTGCACTCAACCAGCTCTTAAGCTTGCATCTTAGTCAGACTTCAGGCTTATACTAAGCTAGCCTTTGGGCTTGCACTCAACTAGCTTTCAAGCTCGCACTACTCCAGTCTTCAGTCTCACACCAAGTCAGCCTTCAGACTTGCACTTAGCTAGCCTTTAGGCTCATACTTAGCTGGCTTTCAGGCTCACACTCAGCCAGCTTTCAAGTTCGCATTCAACTTGTGAGCTCACACTCAACCGGCTTTTTAGCTTGCGTCTTAGTCAGCCTTCACACTTGCACTCAGCCAGCTTTCAAGCCCACATCTTAGCCAGCCTTTGAGCTCACACTAAGGAATCCTTTGTGCTTGCACTCAATCAACTTTCAATCTTGTGCTAAGCCAACCTTCAGGCTCACACCCAGCCAGGCTTCAGGCTTGCATCTAAGCTAGTTTTTGATCTTGCACTTAGCAAGCTTTTGAGCTCACATCTAAGCCAGCTTTTGAGCTTGCACTTAGTTAGGCCTTGAGCTCGCACTAAGCTAGTTTTTGAGCTCGCGAACTAAGCCAATCTTTGGGTTTGCATATTTGAAGTCAGGCTATAGGTCCATCTAAAATCATCATAAACTGCCAAGGACTCTTAAATGAAATTAATTATATTAAAATTAAACTTAGTCAAAATAATTGGACGAAGGCCAAGCTAGCCAGAATGGACTTAAATTGGTTAAACAAATGGATTAAAACCCAAAACAAATTGAGTTAACTTAGTTTAAATAAACTTAGACTCAACTCTAGTTAAGTTCAATTTGAGTTAATTTAAAATCAAATTGAGTTCAAATCAAATTTGATTAGGATTAAACTAAGTTCAAATCAAACCTTAATTAGATTAAATCAAATTTAAAATAAAAGGATAAACTCAAAGTTAAACTAGAATCAGGTTACGCTGATCCTAAATTGAAACCAAGTTGGTGACATGCTCCAAGCTATTAGCCACATTTTGAAGTCCCAAAAGCCATTGACAATGCATCTACCAAGCTAAACCAACCCAAAAGCATTGGCAACGCTTCAAATAAACCAAACTAAGGTAGGTTTGGACTCGCTTGGTTAGTCAGCGATTACGCCTTGTCAAATAAAGTTAATTACCAATACTTTCAAAGCTATTGATCACACTTCAAAGTTATATCCAATCCCATAAGCCATTAGTGATGCTATCAATCTAAAGAAGTTAATCGCTAATATGCTCAAAATTATCGACTATAGCTCAAAGCTATACCTGACCCCCTAAGCCATTGGTGATGCTACCAAATCAATAAAGTCAACCAACAATGAGCTCAAAGCCATTGGTCACACTTCAAACAAGTCAACCCTAGAAATTATTGATAGTGCATCTTCAAGCTATACCCAACCCTATAAGCCAGTGGTGATGCTACCCAATCAAAGAAGTTATTGTCTAAACTGAAGAAGTTATCACCTATGCCTTATTGGCTATAGAACACTTCAAGGTGGAGTTATTGCCAATGCATTATCAGCTAATGGATATACTCCAACCCAAGCAAAGTTATCACCTATACCTTATAACCATGAAAACACTTCAACAAATGTAAAAACCGTTATCGACGATGCCTTATTGGCTAATGAAAATACTTCAAATCACAAAGTTATCATTGATGCTCAAAGCTATTAGAAACACTTCAAATTTCTCTTATTTTCTTTCACAATTCAGGTCGGATGGCATGTGATTCAGTGCAGAGGGGTAGGGTAGTAGCATACATCAAAGCTTTCTCTCCTCTCTTTCTTTCCCTCTATTCCTTTTATGTTTTTTATAATTCTATGTTGAAATTTATTATAAAGTGAGGGTATAATTTTTCTTAAGCCATATACCATCTTTCTTAAATTAATCAATCAATAATACTTTCTTTTTTCTTTTGTGCCTCTATTTTATAAACTATGTTTCTCACTTTAGGAGGTTTTTGATAATTATCAGGGTAATTAATAATAGGGGTTTGCTCTTATTGGAAGTCAATGTTCCCACAACATCTGATAGCACACTTCAAATTAAAATAAATTTTATTTGTGATTCAAGGTTGCTCTTGAGGTCTTCGCTACCTTGGGCCACCGAAATTGATCCCATGTTAAAAATAGGTCCCTATTCGAAATCTTTTTACAAAAGAACCCTAGAAGTTTTAAATTTTCATAAATAAGTTCTTTTTATAAAAGGGTCCTTGAAACTTATAAAATTATATTTTGGTTTAAATTTTTTGGAAGATTTGCAAATATCACCCTAAAAATTCAATATCCAAACATGGTATGAATCTTGAATCTCTTCATCAGAAAAATAAGTCCCAATCAATGAGATTACATGACAATCAAAAGAAAAAGAATGGAAATCCAATCTAATCACTAATCGCTGTCCAACAATATTTTAAAATGGACCAATCAAAGATTTGAATTCGAATCTTTTTTAGGTCTATAAGATGGATGGGAACCTACAAAAAAACTGGAGGAGATATTAGAAGAGATCATCGAGGAGATATGAAGAAGAAAATAAGGTGACATTTCCTTCTATTCCATTCTTTCCCCTCTAACTTTCTCCCTATTTCTCTTTCTCCTCTAAAAAAGTAGTCCCACTTGTTGCTTTGTCTGCTACTATCACAACCATTGCCTCTATGCCAAAACCCTAGTCTCATTAGAGGCTAGCTTGCTGCTACACCCTTGCTCCCGCATTGCCATCCCTAGCCATGCTTCATCTTGTAGCTTTATCACCAACTGCTTGGAGCTAACCCCACCGCTAAGTCACCCTCCTTGGGCTCCTCGCATGCAGCCATGGTAGCCACCATGACCTGAGTTAGTTGAGCACTATGCATGCACTGCACTGACAAAGACCCACCGAGGACTCTTGCACTAGATCCCTCCTCATCATACCTACACGGCTTGCTTTGGCCTCTATCTTGCCGTAGCCCAACACTACATCCAAGCTTGCATTCGAGCTTCACCTCTCATGACCAAGAGTCATGGTCCAACCTTAATCGCTTGACGGACCCCCAACACCATCACTCTCATCTCATCCTTTTGCTTGACCACCCAAACTGTCCACTATCATCTTCAGTGGCCCCATGTAGTGCTAAGCCCTAGGCTCCCTACTAACGTAGGTCACCTGCCATCAAAGAAGAGGCAAGGTCGAATCTGGCCATATCCGGCTAGACCCAGCCAAGAGATGGAGGAAATGAGGGGAAAAAGGGGCCCAAGCACCTGCCTTTGTTGCCACCACTAATTCAGGGTCAGATCTAGCCAAGATTCGGTCAGATTTGATCATAGGCAAGAAGAGAAAAAGGGAGCAAGTGTAAGCCCTTGCTTTGGCTGAAGAACAAAGTTTGAAGAGAAAAATGTCCTGAGGAAGAAGTATGACTGGGGAGAAAGAAAGAAAAAAAAGAAAAAAATTTGGGTTGAATTTTCTTGCTACTATTTATTAACCCGAGGCTAGCCCACGGGCTTGCTGAAAGTCAAATTCAGACAAAGGCTAGCCTGTGGGCTCACCAAATATCTAATTAGACTAAGGCTAGTTTGGGTGCTCACCAAACATCTAATCAGACTAAAGCCAGCTTATGAGCTTGCTAAACATATATTCAGACTAAGGCCAGTTTGCGAGATTATCGAACGTCTAATTTGATTAAGGCTAGCATGCGAGCTAGCCAAATGTTTAATTAGACTAAGGCCAACTTGTGAGCACATCAAACATCTAATTAGACTAAGGTGCACTTACAGGCCCACTAAATGTCTAATCAAACTAAGGCCATCTTATAAGCTTGCCAAATGTCTAATCGTACTAAGGCCAACTTGTAAGTTTACCAAATGTATAATCAAAGTAAGGCTTGCTTGCGAGCTCAGTAAACATCTAATTAGACTAAGGCCATCTTGCAAGCTCGTCAAACTTCTATTTAGACTAAGGCTAGTTTGTGAGCTTGCCAAATGTCTAATCAGAACTAAGGCTAGCTTGCAAGCTTGCTAAATTTCTAATTAGACTAAGGTAAGTTTGCAAGTTTACTTAACTTCTATTCGGACTAAAGCCAGCATGTCGGCTCACCAATCATCTATTTGGACTAAGGCCAACTTGCAAGCTTGCCAAATATCTAATTGAGCTAAGGTCAACTTGTAGGTTCACTAAACATCTAATCAAACTAAAATTAGCTTGCGAGCTTACAAAATGTCTATTCAAACTAAGGCCAGATTTCGAGCTTACCGATCATGTATTTAGACTAAGGGCATCTTGTGGGCTTGCCCAAAGTTACCATGATAGCCTGAAGGGCCCTTGAACCAAATATAAATTGATTAAATTAAAGTGACTCAATCATATTAAACTCAAGCAAATTAGCTAGAATGAATCAATAAAACTGAATTAACACAAATGAACCATCAAATGGATCTAAACCAACCAAGTTAATGAACTAAAACTCAAATCAAACTGGACTCAGATCCAAAGTGAGTTAATCCAAGTCAAATTAGTTCAGACTCAACCCTAGTTCGATTCAAATCACGTCAATCCAAAATCAAACTAAAATTCAAATCAAACCCTAATTGGGTTAAAACAAGTTTGATTTAAACCCTAATTGGGTTAAAGCTAACTTTAATTAAGTCAATTTGGACTTAAATCTGAATCCTAATTTGGACAAGTCAAGTTTGAACCAAGATCTAGTCAGGTCAAATTGAAGCTTGAACCAGAACAAGATTGAACATGACTAAAATTGAATCAAATTAGGTTTGGATCGAAATCAATATTGCCCTGACTAGAGTCAATAATTAGTATTTGATGAATACTCTTTTGAAAATCAACACTAAGTTTGATGGATTGAATTTGTTATTCTAAGTTGAACATTCACCATCAATACCCTTGGTTCTGAAAATCCCAAAAATGATTTTGGGGAATGGAAGCTTCACATGGTTCCTTTGCTTAACCTGATGTTTCCCTCATGGCTGCAATAGCTAGTTTATGGCAGTGACCTCTGATTTCATGCTATAGAGCAACAGTTCAAACCTAATCACTAAAGGTTGAGATGATTGATCCATTGTTCAAGTTAGAAGAGAAGGATGATATGGGCATAATGAGAGAATTTCTTATTGATTTCTACATAACTTCTTGGAGGATGAAACCATAATATATTATTATCTTTTGGGAAAGTTTTAGTGAATTGCAATTCAATCAAGTTTTTAATATCAAATTGTCAGACTCAAATTAAATTAGGACTTGAACATTGAATTGAATCAAATCAAACTTGATCCAAATTAGATTTCAGACATCAAATTAAATTAAATTAGATCCAAATTGAAATCGAGTTTTAAATGTTGAATTAAGTCCAAATCGGATCAAACTAAACTTAGACTTGAATCAAAACTAGTTGGAATAGAACTAAACAAAGTGAAACTAAGTCCCATTAGGTGTGCTACAAACCCCTCTGGCAGCACTCCAAGGCTACACGTGACTCTACAACCAGTGCGTAATAATACTTCAAAATCAAAGAAGTTAGCATCTATCTCTCATTGGCTATAGAGACACTTCGAAGTCAAGTTAACACTTATGTCTCATTGGCTATGGAGAAACTTCAAAAATAAAAAAATTAACACATATGCCTCATTGGCTATAGAGACACTTCAAAATCAAAGAAATTAACATCTACACCTCATTTGCTATGAAGACACTTCAAAATCAAAGAAGTTAACACCTATGCCTCATTGACTATGAAAATACTTCAAAATCAAAGAATTTAACACCTATATCTCATTGGATATGGAAACACTTCAAAATCAAAGAAGTTAACACCTATACCTTATTGGTTATGGAGACACTTCAAAATCTTGAAGTTGACACTTACGCTTCATTGGTTATGAAAATACTTCAAACCTTGAAGTTGACATGTATGCCTTATTGGCTATGAAAATAGTTGAAAATCAAAGAAGTTCTTACATATACCTCATTGGCTATGGAAACACATTAAAATCAAAAAAGTTAACATCTATAACTTATTGCCTATGAAAATACTTCAAAATTAAAGAAGTTAATACCTACGTCTTATTGGCTTTGAAAATACATCAAAATCAAAGAAGTTGACACTTGCACCACATTGACTATAGAAATACTTCAAAATCAATAAAGTTATCTCCTACCTCTCATTGGCTATGGAAATAATTCAAGCTTATGAAATTATCTCCAATGCCTTATTAGCTAATCAAAATGCTCCAATCCTAAATAGAGTTATATCCAATTCTTTATTTGCTAATAGAAAAACTCCAATCCTAAACGAAGTTATCTCTAATGTTTTATTACCTAATGGAAATATCTCAATCCTAAAAGTCATCACCAATGCTCAAAGTCATTGGAAACACTTCAAACTTCTCTTATCTCCTCCCATGTCTCATCAGACAATGCTATCAACACTTGCCAAGGATCAAGTTAAGACCTATTCGAGTTAGATGGTACATGATTCAATGCATAGAAGTGGGGTAGCAACACATGTCAGATCTTCATTCTCACTCTTTCACTTCTTTTCTTTTATTATTATCATATTTTCTATAATTCAATGCTAAAATATATTGTAAAATGAGGGTATGCTCTTACTTACGCCATGTACTTTCATCTCAAGTCAATCAAATGATGCTTTCCTTTTTTTGTCTTTATTTTATTAACAAGATTTCTTACTTTAGGAGGTTCTTGACAATTATCAAGGTAATTAACATGAGGGGCTTGTACCTGTTGGAACTCAAAAGCATACTCAAATTTAAAATATTTTAATTTATGCATCAAGGTCGCTCCCCGGGATCTCCGCTACTATGGATTGTCGATTTTGATCCCACATGGCTTAAGTTCAGTGTAATTAAATCAATTAGTTTCATCAATTTATGCTAATCAATTCTAAGTAATTTAGTTCAAGAGTCCTTAGATTTGTCATGATGGTTTTGAATGAGCTCGGGGCTGACCCTAAATCGTATTAAATTTTTAGTGAGCTTGCAAACTGGCCTTAGTCCGAATAGATGTTTAGTTAGTCCGTAGACTAGGCTTAGTCCGAATAGACAATCGTGTGCCTGTAGGCTATCCTTAGTCCAAACAGATGACTGACAAGCCTATACACTAGCTTTAGTCAGAGTAGATATTCAACGAACTTGTTGTCTACCCTAAGTCCAAATAGATATTCGACGAGCTTGCAAACCGGCCTTGAGTTAGAAATTGGTTTTTAGACAAGCCCATGGGCCAGCGCTAGACCATTTGATTTTCAAGGAAACTCGTGGGATAATCTTGAGTCAAAAATTGGTTTTTGAGCAAGCCCAAAAGCTGGCCCTAGACTGTTGGCTTAGGCACACAAATCAAGACTATATATATATATATACATACACACACACACATACCATATATATAATTCTTTTGTAAGCCAACAACCTTTTTTTCTTATTTTTCTTTCTTCTTCCTCCATCTTCAAGCCTAAAACTCTAACCGCCCTTTCTTCTTCTCAATCTATAGTTGGCCACTACTCCTTTTTAAATTGGCCACACCTTGCTAGTCCTAGCTGGATTAGGCTCTGGAGGGCAATGGGCAACGACAAGCTCCAAGCCATAGGTGGAGTTCGGGAGATCACTGGGGAAAGGCCAAAGGATGATGGATTGGCCAACTTGTAGCCATGGGAGCACGAGCCAAGCAGCTCCCAGCCACCTCCTAGATTAGCCATCTTGCAGCTAACGAGACTTGAGCCAGGAAGTTCTCAATCGGCTGGCATGTGATCTCAAGATTGAGAGCCTGGGGCTGATAGCAAGGCTTGGAGATCCGTATAGGGCGGTTGGGCAGAGCTAGGATGCAACTAATGCAACCTTCTCTTCGATAAGGCACCCTTGAGCTTGAGGATGCTAGCAGCCGAGTTGGTACCAGAGTTCAAGCCTGGGGAATGGGATGGAGACTATTGGTCGGGCCTATGTCGGAGTTCAAGCCTAGTTGTTGGGATGCAACATAGGTAGGGTCGAGCATCGCACTTAGGTGATGCTGCTAGAGGTTTGGCCAACTATTCTCAAGCAAGCGACTGATGTCCTCGATCCCATTGGAGAGCTATGTGGACCACTATGAGTATAGCCACACCTGCTTCGTCTAGAGGCATCCACACGGTGGAGATCTTAGCTAAGTGCCACTCTTGCATGAGGTGGACAACGGTATGAGTCATTGCCAGATGGTACGATTGGGCAAGGTAGCAGATGGAGCTACTCCTTTAGAGGACGGGGAGAAATAGGAAGATGATCAATGAAAAAGAGAGAAAAAAGGTAGAAAATTCCTTATTCTTTTCTTCAAGTTTCAAACTTCTTGTAGTCTTTCGATTTATTTTCTTTCTTTCTAACCTCCCCTGATCTTTGATGTTAATAAGTGTAACGCAAAATATCGATGTCTACTACAATTCACGATGTATAAGAAGAATAGAAAAGAAGAAAAGATAGCAAACAAGAGATTTATGTGTTAAAGACAATCCAGAGGATATTGTATTAATGAAAAGAGGAAGAGAAGGTTATAACGATGGAGGTGAAACTCCAATATGACCAACTCTCACAAAAGACTAAGTAGCATAGCCGTCACAAGATGTCTTGAGAGTATTGATCTATGTCTCTCTCTCACTCTATCGAAACCCTTACATTAATAGAGTATTTATAGATATGGCATAACTGTATTTGAGTCAAAGTAGAAGACTGACTCAAATAAGACTTCTACTAATTTAAGTCTTCTAGTAGAAGATAAATTAAGATAAGGATTAGGCCCACTAAACTACTTTCTAATATAATTAATACTCTTCGAAAAATCTAAATTCGAGACACAATTAAGCCAACAATCTCCACCTTAGCTTGAATCCTCTTATTCTCTGAATTTGAATCTTCAATAGATGTCTTTGCCATTACCTCATGGGGCAGGATCAACGACCTTGAATATTGATCAAGTCCAAACTAAGCTTGAACTTGTCAATCGGAATCACCTTTGCCAACATATCTACAGGATTTCTTGAAGTATGAATCTTTTGTAAAGAAATCTCACCGTCTTCAATAATGTTCCGAATAAAATAAAATTGGACATCTATATACTTTAATTTGGCATGGTACATTTGGTTCTTAGAAAGGTGTATGGCACTCTGACTATCGCAAAAAATAGGAAGGACATTTTGAGAAATATGAACTTCACTTGCCAATCCTTTTAGCCATAGAGCTTCTTTGACGACTTCTGTAGCTGCCATATACTCAAACCCTATTGTAGATAATACCATAGTTGACTATAAGGTATACCTCTAACTAATAGATCCTCCACAAAGAGTGAAAAGATAACCAGTGAGGGATCGTCGTCGATCAAGGTCTCCAACATAGTCTAAATTGACGTAGTCAATAATTTTGGCCTCTTGAACTTTGTTCCTGTCGAAACATAAGCCAATATTAAGAGTGCTTTGATATATCTTAATATCCATTTCATAGCCTGCCAATGCTCTTTTCCTGGATTTACCATGTAATGACTAAAAATGCTGACTGCTTGTGCAATATCAGGTCTTGTGCATACCATAGCATACATTAGACTTCCAACAGTGAAAATGGGATGTTCTCCATGTATGCATACTCCTCATCTATAGAAGAACATAGTAGAGCTGAAAGCTTGAAGTGAGATGCCAAAGGAGTACTGACCGGTTTTGAATTCTGCATGTGAAAATGAGAAATAATCTTCTCAAGATACTTGCTCTGTTTGAGCCATAATTTGCCATGCTTTTGATCTCGATCAATCTCCATACCAAGAATCTTTCTTGCAGCACCTAAATCTTTCATCTCAAATTCCTTTTTC
>RXID01022017.1:0-62500 GCA_005019695.1 Trichopus zeylanicus subsp. travancoricus
TTGCTACTACTGCTATTACTTTGACTCCTACTACTACTACAACTACTTTGACTCCTACTTCTAGTACTACTACTACTACTACTACTACTACTACTATTACTACTACTACTTCTACTACTATTACTGCTACTGCTACTGCTACTACTATTGTTGCGGCTTCTGCTTCAGGTCTTGTTGTTGCTACTGCTACTACTACTACCGCTGCTACTTCTATTACTACTACTACAACTACTACTACTACTTCTACTACTACTACTACTCCAATTTTTGCTACAACTACTCCTTCTCCTACTCCTACTCCTATTACTTCCACTACTACTTCCACTACTACTACTACACTTACTCAAAATCCTACTGCTAATTCTAATCCGACCTGTACTACTAATACTCCAAGTACTACTACACCTACTCCTACTCCTACTGGTCCTCCAACTACTACTATTATTGCAGTTGCTGCTACAGCTACTACTACAGCTACAACTGTTGCGGTTACTACTGCTACAACTTCGACTACTACTATTGCTGCGGCTACTCCTACTACTACTACGACTACTCCTACTACTACAACAACAACAACAACTACTACTACTGCTACTACAACTACTGCTATGACTACTACTGCTACTACTACTTCCACTACTACTACCATTCCTACCACTATTACCATAACAACTACTTACAGTCCTACTACTACTACTACTACTACCACAAAAACTATTACTACTGCAACTACTGCTACTACTACTACAACTACCACTACTACTACTACAACAACAACAACTATTACTACAACTACTACTATGACTATTACTACTACTACTACTACTATGACTATTACTACTACTACTACTACTACGAATACTACTACGACTACTACTACTGCTACTACTACTACTACAACAACTATAACTAGTAATAATACTACTACAACTACTACTACTAGTACTTCTACTACTAGTAATGCTACTACTACTACAACAACAGCAACTAATACTACTGCCACTAATAGTACTACTATTGCTACTACTGCTACTACTACTACTACTTCTTCTTCTACTGCTACAACTCTTACTACTATTACTACTACTACTGCTGCTACTACTACAACTCTTACTACTTTTACTATAATGACGACTACTACTCCTCCTGCTACTACTACTACAATGACAACTACTACCACTACTATGACTTCTACTGCAAGTACAACTACTACTACCACTACTACTACTACCTCTACTACTACTACTACTATTGCTACAACTACTACACTATTACTGTAACTACTTCCACTACAACTACTACTACTACTACTCCAGCTACTATTACTACTATCGCTACTACTACTACTCCTCCTACTACTATTATTACTACTACTGCTACTACTACAACTACGACTACTACTACTACGACTACTGGTCGTGCTACAACTACAACAACAACTACTACTCCTTCTAGTACTTCTACCACATCTACTACTACTACTTCAACTCTTATTGCTACTACTACTCCTCCTACTACTACTACCACTGTTACTACTACTACCACTGCTAGTACTACTACTACTACCACTATTACCGCTACTACTAATACTATGAAAACTACTATTACTGCTACTACCCATACTCCTCACACTACTACTACAACTACTACTACAACTACTACAACTATTGCTACTACTTCCACTCCTAGTCCAAAAACTATTCCTATAACTACTTATGCTACTAGTATTACTATTACTACTACTCCTACTACTGATACTACGACTACAACTACTACTACTCCTGCTACTACTACCAGAACTACAACTACAACCACGGTTCATCCTACTACAACTACTATGACTACTACTACTGCTACAACAACAACAACAATAACAACAACAACTACTACTACTTCTACAATAGCTTCTGCTACAACCTCTACTACTACTCTACTAGTGCCATTACTACTACGCTACCACTACAACTTCGACTACCAGCACTACTACTACTCCAACAACTACTAATATTACTACTGTTAATACTATTATTACTACAACTAGAAGTACACCTACTGCTACTACTACTACTCCTACTGCAACTTCAACTACTACTTTGGCTACTACTACTACTACTACTACAACTACTTCTGCTCCTACTACTTCTACGATGCCGACTACTATTGCTTCTATTAATCCAACAGCTACTACTGCTACTTCAACTAATACTAGTACTACTTCTACTACTTCTACTACCAACACTACTACTACTACTACTACAATAATAACTACTACTACAACTATGACTCCTCCTCTTACTACTTCTAGAATAACCGATACTGCTACAACTACTGCTGCTACTACTACTATCTACTAGTACAACAACAACAACAACAACAACAATAACTACTACTACTATTACTACTACTACTACTACTACTACTACTACTACGACAACTACTACTATTTCTATTTCTCCTACTACTACTATGACTACGACTACTAATGCTACTACTACTACTACTAATACTACTACTACAACTTCTACTACTACTTCTACTACCACTACTATTACTTCCATGACGATTAATACTACTACTACTACAATGACAACTACTACCACTACTATGACTACTACTACAAGTACAACTGCTACTACCTCTACTACTACTACTACTGCTACAACTACAACATTATTGCTATAACTACTTCCATGAATACTACTACTACTACTAATACCCCTACTACTATTACTACTACGGCTACTACTCCTCCTCCTCCTGTTACTACTACTGCTACTACTACTATTACTACCACCACCACCACCACCACCACCACTACTGGTCTTGCTACAACTAAAACAACAACTACTAATCCTTCTACTAGTTCTACTCTTATTGTTACTACTGCTACCCGTACTACTACTACCACTATTACTACTACTACCACTGCTAGTACTTTTTCTACTACTATTACTACCACTCTTGCTACAACTACTAATACTATGACAACTACTACTACTGCTACTACTGGTACTCCTCAAACTATTACAACAACAACTACTACTGCTACTACTCCTACTCCTACTCGAAAAGCTATTCCTACAACTACTTATGCTACTAGTATTACTATTACCACTATTCTTGCTACTGCTACTATGACTACAACTACTACTACTGCTACTACTACCTGAACTACTACTACTACCACCACTCCTGCTACAACAACTACTATGACTCCTACTACTACTACTACTACTACTTCTACTATTGTTACTACTATTACACTGCTACAACAACTTCGACTACCAGCACTGCTACTACTCCGACAACTACTACTATTACTACTATTAATACTACTACTACTACTACTATTACTACAAGTACTACAAGTACTCCTACTGCTACTACTACTATTCCTACTGCAACTGCTACTACTACTTCGGCTACCACTACTAGTACTACTACTTCTACGACTCCTGCTGCTATCGCTACTATTACTCCAGCTGTGACTACTGCTACTTCTACTGACACTACTACTACTACTTCAACTACTAGTACTACCAATACTACTACTACTACTACTACTACTACTACTACTACACAAATACTACTACTGCTATGACTCCTCCTCCTACTCCTTCTACCATAACAACTACCGCTACTACTACTACTGCTACTACTACTATCTACTAGTATAACAACAACAAGAACAACAATAACTACTACTACTACTACTACTACTATTACTACTACTACGACAGCTACTACTATTGTTGCTACTACTAATATGACTAGTACTACCACTAATACGACTACTACTACTAATACAACAACAAAAACTACTACTACAACTACTAGTACTACTATTACTATTAATATTACTGCTATTATTACTCCTATTACAACTACTGCTATTACTACTACTAATATTACAATTGCAAATACCACTACTGTTACCAGCACAAATGCAACTACTACTATTGCTCTAGCTACTACTATTACTACGACAGCTCCTATTGTTGCTACCGCTATTACTCCTACTTTTACTACTGCTACCACTCCAACCATAATTACTACTACTAATACTACAACTACTGCTACTACTACTACTCCTACAACTATTGCCACTACTCCAACTACTAATGCTACTACTGCTACTCCTACGACTATTGCTACTGCTACTGCTACCGCTCCTACTACCACTTCAACTACTACTACTACTTCAAATTACAACTACTACTGCAATTACTCCCCCATGATAACAACTGCTACTACTACTATTGCCATTGCTACTACTATTGCTACTACTATTTGAACTACTACTACTATTACTGCTGCTACTACTACTACTCTTCCTCCTCCTACTACCACTGCTATTGCAACTACTACTACTACTGCTACTTCTACTTCTACTACTACTACTACTACTACTACTCCTACTACTACTCCTACTCCCAGAACGATTCCAACTACTACTCCCATTACTACTATTACTGCTACTATTACTACAACAACAACTACTGCTAGTACTACTACTATTACAACAACAACTACTACTCCTCCTCCTACTACTACTACAATGGCTAATGCTACTACTTCTACTCCTACTATTACTACAAATACTACTACTGCTACTACTACTACTACCACCTCTACTATTACTACTACTCCTACTACTATTGCTACTAGTACTACTACAACTCCTAATACAGCTACAACTACTACTTGTACTATTACTAGTGCTACTACAACTCCTACAACTCCTTCAACTACTACTAATGCAAATACTACTGCAACTACTTTTGTTACTTCTGTGATTGTACTACTATTACAACTCTAACAACTACAACAACAACTACTATCACTACTACTATTTCTACAGCTAGTACTACTCCAAGCACTGCTATTAGTACTGCTGCAGCTACACATACTACTATTGCTACAACTACTACTACTACTGCTACTATTATTACTACAACTACTATAACTACTACAACTACTCCACTACTACTATTGCTACTACTACTACTACTACTACTACTACTACTACTACTACTACTACTACTACTACTACTACTACTACAACAACAACAACAACAACAACAACTACTACTACTACTACTACTACTACTACTACTACTACTACTACAACAATAACAACAACAACAACAACTACTTCTACTACTACTACTATCACTAGTACTTCTACTCCTACTACTACTACTGCTGCTGCTGCTACTAATACTACTACTGCTATTGCTACTGCTACTACTACTACTACAGCTACAACTACTACTACTACTACAGCTACTACTACTACTACTACTACATCTACTTTTACTACTACTAGTACTACTACTAATAATAATACTATTACTACTAATACGACTACTACTATAACTACTACTACTACACCTACTACTAGTAGTGTTACTAGTGGCAGTAGCAGTAATAGTAGTAGGAGGAGTAGTATAGTAGTACTACTGCTGCTGCTGCTACTACTACTACTACCAATTATTCAACTACTACTAGTGCTACTTCTACTAATATTGCTACTACTACTACTTCTAGTACTACTACTAGTGCTACTGCTACTACTATTACTAGTACTATTGCTACTATTCTTCAACCACTGTTGCTGCTGCTGCTCCTGATGCTGTTGTACTCCAACTAGTTGTGCTGCTACTACTAGAACAATTACCACCACTGTTGTTGCTGTTGTTGCTAATGCTGCTAATGATACTACCCCTCCTACTACTTCTACTACAAGTACTACTATAACTACTACTACTGCTCTACTACTGTGACTACTTCTGTTACTACTACAACTAGTACCACTACGACTACTTTCGCTACTACTATTCTTGCAGCAACTATTGTCACTACAGCTACTACTAAAACAAGTACTACTAGTACAATAACAAGTACTACTACTACTGCCACTACTACAACTGCTACAGAAACTACTCTTATTACTGCTATTGCTACAACTGCTTCAACTGCTAGACCTACTACTACTACTACTACTGTTGCTTCAACTACTACTGCTGCTACAACAACAACAGCTACTACTACTGCTACTAGCGCTTTCGCTACTACTCTTGCTACTATTACTGCTACAACTACTACATGTAGTAATACTGCTAATACTGCAACTACTAATATTACTATTAATACTACTACTAATACTACTACTACTTCTGCAACTACAATAATGACTACTACTACAATAACTTCTGCTACTATTGCCACTATAACTACCACTAGTACGGTGACGGCAATTATTATTAGAACAACTACTACTAATAACACTACTACTACTACTCCTACTACTACTATCACCACCACCACTACTACTGCTACTAACACTACTAATACTGCCACTGTTGCTCCAACTACTACTACTACCACTACTGCTACTATTTCTACTACTACTATTTCTACTACTACTACTCCTACTACTACTACTAATACTGCTACTACTGCTAATATTCTGCTATTACAACTATTACTACTGCTTCCGCCACAACGGCTACTACTACTACTTCCCCAACTACGATCACTGCAACTACTACTGGTACTATTGCTACTGCTACAACTTCCAATACGACTACTACAACTACTATTACTATTACTACAACAACTAATACTATAACTACTACTACAGTTATTGTAGCAGTTGATGCTACTGCTACTGCTACTACTACTACTACTATGTCTACCACTACTACTATGATTACTACTACTATGAATACTACTATTATTAGCACTACTACTTCTTCTACTACTGCAGCTACTGCTTCTACTACTACTGCTACTACTATCACAGTACTACTACTCTACTTCTAGTACTTCAACTATTACTTCTTCTACTACTATTATTATTACTGCTACTACTATTTTTGCTACTAATACTACTTCGACTGTTACTGCTGCTGCTGCTACTGCTGCTGTTATAGTAGCTGCCACTGCTACTACTATTACTACTATTACCGTGCCTTCTAATACTACTAGTACTACTGCAACTACTACTATTGCTGCTACTGTACAACTACTACTATACGTGCCTCTCCAACAACTATGCCCACTTCTTCTCCTACAGCTAAAACTGCTACTACTGCTACTACTTATGCTATTACTACTTTTGATTCTCCACCTACTATACTGCTACTACCACTACTATGACTAATGTTATTATTACTACAACTACTATTGCTACTACTACTACTATTACTATCACTACTACTACTACTACCACCACTACTGCTACAATAACTACTGTTACTATTGCTACTGGTGCTATTTCAACTACCACTCCTACACCTACTACTATGAATACTACTACTACCACTACTACTGCTACTATTACTGCTACTACTACTACTACAACTACTACTACTATTACGACTACTACCACTTCAACAACTACTACTACTGCTACTATTACTGCCACTACTACTACTAATACTATTAGTACTACTACTACTACTACAACTACTTCTGCTACTACTGCTGCTAAAATAACTACTACTACTACTCCTACTATTACTCCTAATACTACTATAGCTTCTACTATTATCACTATAATATCTACTACTTCTATTACTACACCTACTCCTATCGCTACTACTACGACTACAACTCTGATTATAACTATGCCTACTACTACTAATCAAACTACTACTACTCCTACTGCTAAACCTACTTTGACTACTACTACTACTACTTCAACTACTACTACAAACACTATTGCTACTACTACTAACACAACAACTACTCCTACTACTACTGCTACTACTACTACTACTACTACTACCAGCACTGCTGCTACTTCTACTACTGCTACTATTAATACTACTACTACTACTTCTACTTCAACTACTTTGTCTACTCTTCCTTCTGCTACAACTACTACTAATACTACTACTGCTATTGCTATTGCTGCTCCTAATACTACAAATATTACTATTAATATTATTATTATTATTACTACTACTACTACTACTACTTCTACAATAACAACTGCTACTACATCTACTACTACTGCTACTACATCTACTATTATAACGACTACTACTGCTACTACTACTAGAATTACAACTACTACACCTACTACTTCTGTTACCACTACTACTACTGCTATTGCTACTACTACTACTAGTAATACTACTATTACTACTACTACTACTATTGCTACTTCTACTACTACTATCACTACTGCTGCTACTACTACTACTTATATTACTAGAACTTCTTCTACTCCTACTAATACTACTACTGTTGCTACTAATATTACTTTTACTACTACTACTACTTCTGCAACTATAATTATGACTGCTACTACTACTACTTCTCCTACTACTGCTACTTATACTACTACTACTTCTGCTACGACAACTACGACTGTGACTATTATAATTACAAATACTACTACTACTACTACTACTACTACTACTACTACTACTACTACTACTACTACTACTACTACTACTACTACTACTACTACTACTACTAGCGTTGTCACTCCTACTAGTACTGCTGCCACTGCTGCTATTATTACTTCTATTACTACTAGTATTGCTATTTCTATTTCTACTACTACTATTGCTGCTACTACTTTCGCTACTATAGCTACTACTACTAGTTCTCCAACTACTACTACTGCTACTACTCCTAGTGTTATTGTTACTACCACAAGCAGTTGTAATAAAAGTAGGGGTAGTAGTCATAGCAACAATAGTAGTGGAAGTATTAGTAGCAGAAGTTGTAGCAGTAGTGCTGATAGTAGTACTAGCAACAATAACAACAGTAGAAGTACTAGTAGAAGTAGTGGGAGAAGTATTGGTGTAGCAATTAGAGTAGGAGTAGCAGTAGTAATAGTAGTCAATGTAGTAGCAGTATTAGTAGTACTACTAGTAGTAGGGGTAGGTGTAGGAGTAGTAATAGGACTTGGAGAAGTAGTAGTAATAGTAGTAGTAGCAATAGTAGGAGTAGTAGTAGTAATAATAGTAGAAGTAGTAGTTGGAGTAGTAGTTATAGTAGCAGTGTAGTGAGTAGCAAAAAAAGTAGTAGTAATGGCAGTAGTAATAGTAGTAGTAGTGGTAATAGTAGTAGCAGTAGAAGTAGTAGGTGTAGAAGTACTAGTAGAAGTTGTAGAAGCAGTCGTGGTAGTAGTAGTTGTAGAAGTAGTAGTAGTAGTAGGGGTTGTAGTAGTAGCTATAGGATAGTAGTAGTAGTAGTAGTTGTTGTTGTTGTTGTAGTATTAGTATTAATAATAGTAGTTATTGTTGTAGTAGAAGCAGTACTAGAAGTAGTAGTTGTAGTAGTAGCAGTTGTAGTGGAAATAGTAGCAGCAGTGGTAGTAGAAATAGTAGTCATAGTAGTAGCAGTAGAAGTAATAGTGGACGTCATAGTAGTTGTAGTAGTAGCAGTCATAGTGGAAGCAGTAGTAGCTATGGCAGTAGAAAGTGTAGTCATAGTAGTAGTTGTAGTAGCATTAGTCATTATAGTAGTAGTTGTGGTAGTTGTAGTAGTTATAGTCAAAGTAGTAATAGGAGAAATAGTAGTAGTAGGAGTAGTAGTAGAAGGAGGAGGAGGAGGAGTAGTAGTGGTAGTAGTAGTGGTAGTAGTAGTCGTGGTAGCAGTAGCAGTAGTAGTAGTAGTAGTAGTAGTAGTAGTAGTAGTAGTAGTAGTGTAGTAGTAGTAGTAGTAGTAGTAGTAGTAGTAGTAGTAGTAGTAGCAGCAGGAGTACGAGTGGCAGAAGTAGTAGTAGGAGTAGTAATTATTGTAATAGTAGTAGTCACACTAGCTGTAGTAGTTATAGTAGTTGTGCTAGTAGCACTAGTAGTTGCTGTAGTAGAGCAGTAGTAGCAGTAGTAGTAGGTGTAGGTGTAGTAGTAATAGTAATAGTAGTAGTAGTTCCAAGAATAGTACTAGTTGTTGCCGTAGAGGTAGTAATAGTAGTAGTTCTTGTTGAAATAGACATAATAATAGTAGTAGCAGTAGTGGGAGTAGTTATTGTTGTAGTAGTAGTAGTAGCAGTAGTAGTCATAGTAGTAGTGGTGGTGGTGGTGGTGGTGGTACTAGTAGTAGCTGTAATAGTAATTATTGTAGTTGTAGTAGTTGTAGTAGCGGTAGCTATAGTCGTAGTTGTAGTAGTATTACTAGTAGCAGCAGTAGTAGTAGTAACAGTAGTATTAGCTGTACTGATAGTAGAACTATTAGTGTAGTAGTAGGAGCAGTAGTACTAACAGTATTTGTAGTCGTAGTAGGAGAATTTGTATTAATTATTATAGTAGAAGTAATAGTGGTAGTAGTAGGAGAAGTATTAGTATCAATATTAGTAGTTGTAGCAGTCGTAGGAGTAATTGTAGTATTATAAGAAGTAATAGTAGTAGTACGAGTAGCAAAAGTTGAAGTAGGAGTAGTTGTGATGGTAGTAGTTGTAGTAGTAATAGTAGTAGTTGTAGGAGTAGTAGTAATTCAAGCAGTTGCAGTTGCAGTTGTAGTGGAGTAGTAGTAGCAATTGTAGTAAGAGTAGTAGTCATAGACATAGTAGTGGAAGGAGTAGTCATAGTCGTAGTCGCAGTTGTATTACTAGAAGTAGTAGCAGCAATAGTAGTTGGAGTAGTGGTAGTAGTAGTTGTTGTAGTATTACTAGCAGCAACAGCAGTAGCAGCAGATGTAATTGTAGTAGTTGTAGTAGTTGTTGTTGTAATAGTTATTTAAGAAGTAGTAGTAGTTGTAGTAGTATTTGTATTAGCAGTAGAAGTAGTTGTTGTTGTAGTAGTAGTTATAGTAGTACTAATAGTGGTAGTAGTAGTAGTAGAAATTATAGTAGAGGTAAAAGTAGTAGTCGCTGAAGTATTAGTCGTAGTAGCGATAGTTGTAGTATTGATAGTAGTAGTAGTAGTAGTAGTAGTAGTAGTAGTAGTAGTAGTAGTAGTAGTAGGTGTAGGTGTTGTAGTAGTAGTAATGGTGGTGGTGGTGGTAGTAGTAGTAGTAGTAGTAGTAATAGTAGTAGTATTAGTAGTAGTAGTAGTAGTAGCAGTAGTAGTAGTAGTTGTTATTATTGTAGTACTCGTAGCAGCAGTAGAAGCAGTAGTGGCAGTAGTAGTAGCTGTAGTAGTAGTTGCAGTAGTAGTAGTAGTAGTAGTAATACTAGCAGTGGTAATAACAGTAGTATTAGTAGTTCTAGTAGTTAAAGTATTAGTGTAGTAGTAGGAGTAGTGGTGCGAGCAGTATCATTAGTTGTAGTTGGAGAATTTGTATTAATTATAGTAGTAGTAGTAAAAGTCATAGTAGTAGGAGTAGTAGTTGCAGCAGTAGGAGTAGTAGTTGCAGTTGTAGGAGTAATAGTTGTATTAGTAGAAGTAATGGTAGTAGTACGAGTAGCAAGAGTCGCAGTAGGAGTAGTAGTAGGGTTTGTAGCAGTAGTAGTATTAGTAGTAGTAATAGTAGTAGTTGTACGAGTAGTAGTAATTAAAGTATTAGTAATTGTAGTTGTAATATAGTAGTCATAGTAGTAGAAGTAAGAGTAGTTGTTATAGTAGTAGTAGAAGAAGAAGGAGAGGTTGTGGCAATAGTAGTAGTAGAAGTAGCAGCAGCAGTTGCAGTGCAGTAGTAGAAGTAGTAGTAGTGGTAGGTCGAGTAGGAACAGCTGCAGCAGCAGTAGGAGTAGTAGTAGTGGTAGTAGTAGTAGCAGAAGTAGTAGTAGTAGTGAAAGAAGTAGTAGTAATAGTAGTAGTATTAGCAGTAGCAGTAGTTATTGTAGTAGTACTAGTGGTGATAGTATTTGTGGTAGAAGTTGTAGTAGTAGTAGTAGTGAAAGAAGTAGTAGAAGTAGTATTCGTATTAGCAGTAGCAGTAGTTGTTGTAGTAGTACTAGTGGCGATAGTATTTGTTGTAGAAGTTGTAGTTGTAGTAGTAGTAGTAGTAGCAGTAATTGTAGTAGCAGTTGTAGTAATAGTAGTAGTAGGAGGAGTTGTAATAAGAGTTGGAGTAGTAGCAGTAGTAGTAGCAATAGTTGTAGTTGTAGTAGTAGTAATAGTTATAGCAGTAGTAATATTAGTATTAGCAGTAATAGTAGAAGTATTAGCAATAGCAGTAGTTGTAGTAGTAATAGTAATCATAGTAGTAATAGGAGTAGTAGTAGGAGTAGCTATAGAAGTCATAGTAGTAGCTGTAGTAATAGAAATAGCAGTAATAATTTTAGCAACAGCTGCAGTAGTAGCAACAATAGTAGCTGTAATAGTAGTACTAGTACTAATACTAGTAGTATTAGTAGTAGTAGTAGCAATAGCAGTAGTAGTAGTATTATTAGTAGTAGTAGTAGTTGTTGTTGTTGTAGAAGTAGTAGTAGTAGTAGTAGTAGTAGTAGTAGTAGTAGTAGTAGTAGTAGTAGTAGTAGTAGTAGTAATAGTTGTAGTCGTAGTAGTAGTAGTAGTACAAGTAGTAGTAGTAATTTTAGTAGCAGCAGCTGTAGTAGTAGTACTAGTTGTAGTAGCTGAAGAAGTTGTTGTTGTTGTCTCAATAGTAGTAGTAGTAATACTCGTAGTGGTAGTAGTAGTGGTCATTGTAGTAGTTACAGTAGTAGCAGTTGCAAGAGCAGCAGCAGCAGCAGTTGTTGTAATAGTAGCAGCAGCAATAGTAGCAATAGTCGCCGCAAATATTGCTATCGGAGCACTAGTTGTAGTGGCAATTGCAGCACAAGTAGTTGTGTTGTAGTAGTAGCAGTATTCACTGTATTAGTAGTAGTAGTAATAGCAGTAATAATAGCAGTAGCAGTTGTTATTGTAGCTATTATTGTAGTAGTAGTTGAAATAGTAGCAGTAGCAGGAGTTGTAGTAGTAATAGCAGCAGTAGATATAGTAGTAGTTGTAGTACAAGTAATAGTTGTAGTAGTGGAAGTAGGAGTAGTCATAAGTTCAGTAATAGGAGCAAGAGTAGTAGTGGTAATTGTAGTAGTAATAGTAGTAGTAGTAGTAGTAGTAGTAGTAGTAGTAGTAGTAGTAGTAGTAGTAGTAGTAGGAGTGCTAGTAGTAATAGTAGTAGTAGTCGTAGGAGTAGTAGGAGTAGTAGTAGTAGGAGTAGTAGCAGGCTTAGCATGTAGTAGTGGTAGTAGCAATAGTGGTAGTAGCAGTAGTAGTAGCAGCTGTAGTAGTAGTAGAAGTAGGAGGAGTAGTAGTAGTATTAGGAATAATTGTACGAGTAGCTATAGAAGTAGTAACAGTAGTAGCAGTAATGGTAGTAGAAGTAGTAGTAGCATCAGCAGCTGTGGTAATAGTAGTAGTAATAGTAATAGTAGTTGTAGTAGTAGTAGTAGCAATAGTAGTAGTTGTAGCAGGTGTATTAGTAGTAGTAGTAGTAGTAGTAATAGCAGCTATAGTAGTTGTAGTAGTTGCAAAAATAGTACTACTAGTAGTACATGTAGTAGTCATTGAAGTAGTTGTTGGTGTAGTAGTAGTAGTTATAATAATAGTAGCAATAGTAGTAGTAGTAGTAGTAGTAGTAGGAGTAGTAGCAGTAGATGTAGTAGCAGTATTATAGTAATAGCAGTAATAATAATAGTAGTAGTAGGAGAAGGAGGAGGAGGAGGAGGAGCAGTGGTATTATTAGTTATCGTAGTAGCTATAGTAGCAGTAGGAATAGTAGTTAGAGTAGTGTGGCAATCGTAGTATTAGCAATGGTAGTAGTAGGAGTGGTAGTTGGAATACTAGTAGTAGTCGTAGTAGTAGTTGCAACTCTAGTAGCAGTAGTTGTATTAGTAGCAGTAATAATAATAGTAGTAGTAATAATAATACTAGTAGTACTATTAGTAATAGTAGTATTTGTAGTTGATGTATTATGAGTATTAATCGTAGTAATAGAATTAGTAGTAGTAGTAGTAAAAGTAATAGATGTAGCAATAGTGGCAGTAATAGTAGTGGAAGTAGAAGTAGTGGTAGTAGTAGTAGTAGTAGTAGTCGTAGTAGTAGTAGTAGTATTAGTAGTAGTAGTAGTAGTAGTAGTAGTAGTAGTAGTAGTAGTAGTAGTAGTAGTAGTAGTAGTATTAGTAGTAGTAGTAGTAGTAGTAGTAGTAGTAGTAGTAGTAGTAGTAGTAGTAGTAGCAGCAGCAGCAGTAGTACTAGTAGTAGTGGTAGCAGTAGTACTAGTAGTAGTAGTAGTAGTAGTAGTAGTAGTAGTAGTAGTAGTAGTAGTAGTAGCAGCAGTAGTAGCAATGGTAGTAGTGGTAGTAATAGTAGTGTTAGTTGCTGTAGGAGTAGTAGTAGTGGTGGTGGTGGTAGTAGTTGTAGCAGTAATAGTGGTAGTAGTAGTAGTAGCAGTAGTAGCAGTCGCTGTATTAGTAGTCGTAGTAGAAGTAGTTGTTGTATTAGCAATCATAATAATGGTAGTAACACTAGCAGTAGTAGTAGTAGTTATTGTTATAGTAGTTGCAGTAGTAACAGTAGTACTCACATTAGTAGCTAGAGTAGTAGTAGTAGTAGTAGTTTTAGTTGTAGTAGTAGTAGTTGTTGTTGTTGTTGTTGTAGTTGTAGTAGTAGTAGTAGTAGAAGTATTAGTTTTAGATGTAGTGCTAGTAGTAGCTGTTGTAGTAGTAGCAGCAATTGTAGCAGTAGTACTAGTAGTAGTAGTAGAGGAAGTTGTTGTTGTTGCAGCAGTAGCAGTAGTAGTAATACTCAAAGTAGTAGTAGAAGTGGTCGTTGTAGCGGTAGTAGTAGTTGCTAGAGCAGCAGTAGTAGTAATTCAAGTGGTAGTAGTTGTAGTTGCAGTGTAGTAGTTGTAGCAATAGTAGTAGGAGTAGTAGTCGTAGTAGTAGTAGTAGTAGTACATGTAGTGGTAGTCACAATAGTAGTTGTAGAAGTCATAGCAGAAACAACAACAGTAGTAGTAGTACGAGTAGTAGCAGTAGCAAAAGCAGCAAAAGTAATAGTGTTAGTAGTAGCAATGGCAGTTGTAGTAGTAGTTGAGGAAGTAGTAGTAGTAGTTGTTGTTGTATTAAAACTAGCTGCAGTTGTTGTAGGAGTTGTAGTTGTGGTAAAACTGTTAGCGGTAGTAGCCATAGTAGAAGTAGTAGTAGTAGTAGTGGCAGTAGTAGTAGTAGTAGTAGTAGTAGTAGTAGTAGTAGTAGTATTAGTAGTTGCAGCAGCAGCAGCAATACTAATAGCAGTAGTAGTAGTAGTAGTAGTAATTGGAGTAAGAGATGTAGTAGAAGTAGTAGTACCAATAGTCATAGTTGGAGTATTCGTAATTGTCGTAGTATTAGTAGTAGTTGTTGTTGGAGTTGTAATAGTGGTCATAGTAGTAGTAGCATTAGTAGTAGGAGTAGCCGTAGCTGTAGTGGTAGTAGCAGTAGTAATAGAAATGGCAGTAATAGTGCGACTAGCAGGAGAAGCTGCAACAGGAGTAGTAGTAGTAATTGTAGTAGTAGTAGGAGTAGTAGGAGAAACAGTAGTATAAGTAGTAGATGTGGTAGCAATAATAATAGTAGTTGTTCTTGTTGTAGGAGTAGTAGTACTAGGAGTAGTAGCAATAGTAGTCATAATAGTGGTACTTGCAGTAGTATTTGTGAGAGTTGTAGTACTAGTAGTAGTAGTAGTGGTAGTTGTTGTTGTAGTGGTAGTAGTATTAGTAGTAGAAGAAGTAGTAGTAGTAGTAGTAGTAGTAGTAGTTGTTGTTGTTATTGTTATTGTAGTAGTAGTAGTAGTAGTAATAGGAGGAGGAGGAGGAGGAGTAGTAGTAGTAGTAGTAGCAGTAGTTGTATTAGTAGTAGTAGTAGTAGTAGTAGTAGTAGTACAAGTACTAGTAGTAGTAGTAGTCCAAGTAGTAGTAGTAGTAGTATTAGTTTTAGTTGTAGTACTAGTAGTAGCTGTTGTTGTAGTAGTAGTAGTAATAGTAGTAGTAGTATTAGTTTAATTGTTGTACTAGTAGTAGCTGTTGTAGTAGCAGCAGCAATTGTAGCGGTAGTACTAGTAGTACTAGTAGTACCAGCAGAAGAAGTAGTTGTTGTTGTTGCAGCAACAGTAGTAGTAGTGGTCGTTGTAGTAGTAGCGGTAGTAGTAGTTGCAAGAGTAGCAGTAGCAGTAGTACTTGTAAGACTAGCAACAGTAGTTGTAGCAGTAGTTGTAGGAGTAGTTGTAGCAAATGTAGTTGTTGTGGCACTAGTAGCAGCGGCAACAACAATGGACGTAGTTGTGTTGTAGTAATTGTATTATTCATGGTAGGAGTAGTAGTAGTAGTAGCAGTAAATGTAGCATGAGCAATAGTTGTTGTAGCTGTAGTTGTAGTAGCAGTAGAAGTAGTTGCAGTCGTAGGAGTAGTAGTAGTAATAGCAACAGTAGTAGTAGTAGTAGTTGAAGAAGTAGTACTAGTAGTTGCTTTAGTGTCAGTAGTAGGAGTAGTAGTTGTTGTTGTTGTCATAGTAGCAGTAGTTGCGGTAATAGTAGTAGCGGTAGTTGTTGTAGTAGCAGTAGTAGCAATAGATGTAGTCGTAGTAGCAACAATAGTAGTAGTAGTAGTACTAGTAATAGCAGCAGTAGTATTAGAAGTAGTGGTAGAAGTTCTAGTTGTAGTAGTAGTCGTAGTAGCAGTAGTAGTAGTAGTAGTATTAGTAACAATAGTATTACTAGTACTGGTAGTAGGAGTATTAGTATAGTAGTACGAATAGTTGTACTAGCAGTATTAGTAGTTGTAGAGGGAGAATTTGTATTAATTGGAGTAGTAGTAGTAATAGTCATAGTGGTAGGAGGAGGAGTAGTAGCTCTAGGAGTTGTTGTAGCAATCATAGGAGTATTAATAGTATTAGTAGAGGTAATGGTAGCTGTATGAGTACAGGTAGTTGCAGTGGGGGTAGTGGTAGAGGTAGTAGCAGTAATAGTAGTATTAGGAGCAGTAATAGTAGTCGTAGGAGTAGTAGTAATAGTAGTTGTAGTAGTTGTAGTAGCAGTGTAGTAGTAGTAGCAATAGTAGTAGGAGTCGTAGTCATAGTAGTAGTAGTAGATGTAGTGGTAGTCAAAGTAGTAGTTGTAGAAGTAGCAGCAGAAATAGCAGCAACAACAGTAGTAGTACGAGTAGTAGCAGTAGCAAAAGCCGCATAAGTAATAGCGATAGTAGTAGCAGTGGTAGTTGTAGTAATAGTTGAATAAGTAGTAGTAGTACTAATAGTCGTATTAAAAGTAGCAGTAGTTGTTGTAGTAGTTGTAGTTGTCGTAGTACTATTAGCGGTAGTAGCCATAGTAGAAGTAGTACTAGTAGTAGTTGTTGTAGTAGTAGTAGGAGTAGTCGCAGTAGCAGCAACAACAGTAGTGGTGGTGGTAGTAGTAGTAGTAGTAGTAGTAGTAGTAGTAGGAGTCAGAGAAGTAGTAGAAGTAGTAGTAGCAATAGTCATAGTTGGACTATTCGTAATTATCGTAGTATTAGTAGTAGTTGTAGTTGCAGTTGTAATAGTGGTCATAGTAGTAGTTGCAGTAGTTGTAGGAGTAGCTGTAGAAGTAGTGGTAGTAGCAGTAGTAATGGAAATAGCAGTAATAGTATGAGTTGCAGCAGTAGCTGCAACAGGAGTAGTAGTAGTAATTGTAGCAGTAGTAGGAGTAGTAGGAGAAATAGTAGTATAAGTAGTAGACGTAGAAGCAGTAATAGTAGTAGTTGTTGTTGTTGTAGGAGTAGTAGTACTAGGAGTAGTAGTAGTAGTTGTTGTAGTAGCAATAGTAGTCATAATAATAGTAGTAGTAGTAATAAAAGTAGTTGTCAGAGTAGAAGTAATGGTATCGTAATAGTGGTACTTGCAGTAGTATTTGTGATAGTTGTAGTAGTAGAAGCAGCAGTAGTAGTAGTAGTAGTAGTGGTAGTAGTATTAGTAGTACAAGTAGTAGTATTTGTAGTAATAGTAGTTGTTGTTGTTGTTGTTGTTGTTGTAGTAATAAGAGTAGTAGTAGTAGTAGTAGTAGTAGTAGTATTAGTTTTAGTTGTAGTAGGAGTAGTAGATGTTGTTGTTGTTGTTGTAGTAGTAGTAGTAGTAGTAGTAGTAGTTTTAGCAGTTTTAGTTTTAGTTGTCGTAGTAGTAGTATTTGTTGTAGTAGTAGCAGAAATTGTAGCAGTAGTACTAGTAGTACTAGCAGAAGAAGTTGTTATTGTTGCAGTTGTAGTAGTAGTAGTTGTAATACTCATAGTAGTAGTAGTAGTGGTTGTTGTAGTAGTAGCGTTAGTAGTTGTTGCAAGGGCAGCAGTATCAGTGGTACTTGTAAGTGTAGCAGCAGCAGTTGTAGCAGTAGTTGTCGGGGTAGTCATAGCAAATGTAGTAGTTTTGGCACTAGTAGCAGCGGCAACAACTGCAGACGTAGTTGTGTTGTAGTAATAGTATTATTCATGGTAGGAGTAGTAGTAGTAGTAGTAGCAGTAATTGTAGCAGTAGCTGTAGTTGTAGTAGTAGTAGAAGTAGTTGCAGTATAGGAGTAGTAGTAGTAATAGTAGTAGTAGTAGTAGTTGCTGTAGTGGCAATAGTAGGAGTAGTTGTTGTTGTTGTAGTCATACTAGTAGTAGTAGCGGTAATAGTAATAGTAATAGTTGTTTACTAGTAGTAGTAGCAGTAAATGTAGTCGTAGTAGCAACAGTAGTAGTAGAAGTACTAGTAGTAGTAGCAGCAGTAGTAGAAGTAGTGGTAGAAGTTCTAGTTGTAGTAGTAGTCGTAGTAGCAGTACTAGTAGTAGGATTAGTAGGATTAGTTGTGTAGTAGTAGTAGTAGTAGTTGTTGTAGTAGTAGTAGTTGTTGTAACAGTAGTATTACTAGTACTGGTAGTAGGAGTATTAGTATAGTAGTAGGAGTAGTACTACAAGCAGTATTAGTAGTTGTAGAGGGAGACACTGTATTAATTGGAGTAGTAGTAGTAATAGTCATAGTAGTAGGAGTAGTAGTAGTAGCACTAGGAGTCATTGTAGCAATCATAGGAGTATCAATAGTATTAGTAGAGGTAATGGTAGCTGTATGAGTAGCAGTAGTAGCAGTAATAGTAGTATTAGCAGTAGTAATCGTAGGTGTAGGAGTAGTAGTAATACAAGCTGTAGTAGTTTTAGTAGCAGCATAGTAGTAGTAGCAATAGTAGTAAGTGTAGTAGTCATAGTAGTAGTAGTAGATGTAGTGGTTGTCACTGAAGTAGTCATGGAGGTAGCAGCAGTAGTAGTAGTAGTACAAGTAGTAGCAGTAGCAAAAGTAGCAAAAGTAATAGTGGTAGTAGTAATAGTGGTAGTTGTAGTAATAGCTAAATATGTAGTAGCAGTAGTAGTAGCCGTATTAAAAGTAGCTGTAGTTGTAGTAGTTGTAGTTGTCGTAGTACTATTAGCGGTAGTAGTCATAGTAGAAGTAGTAGTAGTAGTAGTAGTAGTATTAGTTGTAGCAGCAGCAGCAGCAGTAGTAGCAGCAGTAGGAGTAGTAATAGCTAAATATGTAGTAGCAGTAGTAGTAGCCGTATTAAAAGTAGCTGTAGTTGTAGTAGTTGTAGTTGTCGTAGTACTATTAGCGGTAGTAGTCATAGTAGAAGTAGTAGTAGTAGTAGTAGTAGTATTAGTTGTAGCAGCAGCAGCAGCAGTAGTAGCAGCAGTAGGAGTAGTAATAGCTAAATATGTAGTAGCAGTAGTAGTAGCCGTATTAAAAGTAGCTGTAGTTGTAGTAGTTGTAGTTGTCGTAGTACTATTAGCGGTAGTAGTCATAGTAGAAGTAGTAGTAGTAGTAGTAGTAGTAGTAGTAGTAGTTGTAGCAGCAGCAGCAGCAGTAGTAGCAGCAGTAGGAGTAGTAATAGGAGTCAGAGAAGTAGTAGAAGTAGTAGTAGCAATAGTCGTAGTTGGACTATTCATAATAGTCGTAGTATTAGTAGTAGTAGTTGTTGCAGTTGTAATAGTGGTCATAGTAGAAGTAGTAGAGGTAGTAGGACTAGCTGTAGAAGTAGTGGTAGTAGCAGTAGTAATAGAAATAGCAGTAATAGTACGAGTAGCAGTAGCAACCACAGCAGCAGTAGTAGGAGTAGTTGGAGAAATAGTAGTACAAGTAGTAGGCATAGAAGCGGTAATAGTAGTAGTAGTTGTTGTTGTAGGAGTAGTAGTACTAGGATTCATAGGAGTAGTAGTTGTTGTAGTAGCAGTAGTAGTAGTTGTAGTAGCAATAGTAGTCATAATAATAGTAGTATTACTAATAATAGTAGTTGTAGGAGTAGAACTGTTGGTATCGTAATTGCGGTACTTGCAGTAGTATTTGTGATAGTTGTAGTAGTAGTAGTAGTAGTAGTAGTAGTAGTAGTAGTAGTAGTAGTAGTAGTAGTAGTAGTAGTAGTAATAGTAGTAGTAGTTGTAGTGGTAGTAGTATTAGTAGTAGAAGTAGTAGTAGTAGTAGTAGTAGTTCTTGTTGTTGTTGTTATTGTTGTTGTTGTTGTAGTAGTAGTAGTAGTAATAGGAGGAGGAGGAGGAGGAGGAGGAGGAGGAGGAGGAGTAGTAGTAGTAGTTTTAGTTGTAGTAGTAGTAGTAGCTGTTGTTGTTGTAGTAGTAGTAGTAGTAATATTAGTTTTAGTTGTAGCAGTAGTAGTAGCTGTTGTTGTTGTTGTTGTAGTAGTAGTAGTATTAGTTTTAGTTGGAGTACTAGTAGTTGCTGTTGTAGTAGTAGCAACAATTGTAGTAGTAGTAGTAGAAGAAGTTGTTGTTGTTGTTGCAGCAGTAGTAGTAGTACTAATACTCTTAGTAGTAGTAGTGGTGGTTGTAGTAGTTACAAGAGCAGCAGTAGCAGCAGTACTTGTAAGAGTAGCAACAGCAGTTGTAGCTGTAGTTGTAGTTGTAGCCGCTGCAAATGTAGTTGTTGTGGCACTAGTAGCAGCCGCAACAACAACAGACGTAGTTGTGTTGTAGTAATAGTATTATTCATGGTCGTAGTAGTAGCACTAGTAGCAATAAATAGAGCAGTAGTAGTAGTTGTTGTAGCTATAGTTGTAGCAGCAGTAGTAGTAGCAGTAGCAGGAGTTGTAGTATTAGCAGTAGTAGTAGTAGTAGAAGCAATAGTTGTATTAGTAATAGTAGTAGTCGTAGGTTTAGTAATAGGAGTAGGAGTAGAAACAGTAATAGTAGTAGTAATAGTAGCAGCAACAGCAGTAGTAATAGTAGTAGTAATATAGGAGTAGTAGTAGTAGTAGTAGTAGTAGGAGTAGGATTAGCAGTAGAAGTAGTAGTAGTAGCAATAGCAATAGTGGTTGTTGTCGTAGTAGTAGTAGTTGTAGTAGTAGTAGTAGTAGTAGTAGTAGTATTAGCAGCAGTAGTAGTAATAGCAATAGGAGTAGTAGTACAAGTTGCTATAGAAGTACTAGCAGTAATAGCAGTAATGGTAGTAGTAGCAGAAGTAGTAGTAGAAGTAATAATAGTTGTAGTAGTAGTAGCAATAGCAGTAGTTGTAGTAGTAATAGTAGTAGTAGTAGTGATAGTTGTTGTAGTAACTGTAGTAGTAGCAGGAGTAGTTGTAGTAGTGCTAGTAGTAGTAGTAGAAGTAAGTGTAGTAGTAGTAGCAACAGTCGTGACTGTAGCAGTTGCAGTAGCAGTAGTACTAGTGGTAGTAGTAGAAGTAGTACTAGTTGTTGTTGTAGTAGTAGTTATTGTAGTAATAGTAGTAATAGAAGTCGTCGGAGTAGTAGGAGGAACTGTAGGAGTCGTAGTAGGAGTTGTGGTAGAAGTAGTAGCAGTAATCGTAGTAGTACTAGTAGTAATAGCAACAGTAGTAGTAGTAGGAGGCGGAGGAGGAGGAGGAGGAGGAAGAGCAGTGGTGGTAGTAGTAGTAGTAGTAGGTGTAGTAGCAATAGCAATAGTAGCAAGAGTAGTTGATGTAGTCGTAGTAGTAGTAGTATTAGTAGTAGTAGTACTAGTAGTCGTAGTAGTAGAAGCAGCAGCAGTAGTAGTAATAATAATAGTAGTAGTACTATTAGTAGCAGTAGTATTTGTAGTAGGTGTATTTAGTAGTAGTAGAAGTAGTAGTAGAAGTAATACTTGTGAAAGTAGTAGTAGTAGTAGTAGTAGTAGTAGTAGTCGTGGCAGTAGTAGTAGTAGCAGCAGTAGTCATCGTTGGAGTAGTAGTAGTAGTGTTAGTTGTAGTAGTGGTAGTAGTAGTTGTAGTTGTAGTAGTAGTAGTAGTAGAAGTAGTAGTAGTTATACTAGTAGTAGTAGCAGTAGTAGTAGCAGCAGAAGTAGTAGCCGGGGTTGCAGATGTAGCCCTTTTTAGTAGTAGCAATAGTGGCAATAGCAGTAGTAATTACTGAGGCAGTAGTAGCAGTAGTAGGAGTAGTAGTGGCTACAGTAGTAGCAGTAGTAGGAGTAGTAGTGGCTACAGTAGTAGCAGTAGTAGGAGGAGTAGTAGGAGTAGCTATAGTAGCAACAGTACTAGTAGTCGTTGTGAGAGCAGCACCAGTAATAGTCACTGTAGTAGTAGCAATAGTCGCAACAACTGTAGTTGTAGTAGAAATAGTGGTAGCAGTAACAACAACAATTGTACTAGTGTTGTAGTAGTAGTAACAGTAGTGGCAGCCGTAGTAGCAGTAGTAGTAGCAGTAGTAGTAGCAGTAATAGTAGTAGTAGTAGTAGTAGTAGCATTTGTAGCTATTGTTGTAGTAGTAGTAGCTGAAGCAGTATTAGCAGGAGTAGTAGTTATAGTAGCTGCAGGAACAACAATAGTATTAGTAGTAGTAGCAGTAGTAGCAGCAGCATTAGAAGTATTAACAGTAGCTGCAGTAGTAGCAGCAGTAGTAGTAGTAACAATAGTAGTAACTGTGGTGGTAGTAGTAGTTGTTGTTGTAGCAGCAGCTGTAGAAGCAGTTGTAGCAGTAGTAGTGGTTGTAGTAGCATTAGTAGCAGCAGCAACAATAGTAGTAGTATTGCTAGTAGTAGTAGTAGTTATAGTGATAGTAGTAAAGTTAGTAGTAGTAGTAGTAGTAGTAGCAGAAGTTGTTGTAGTAGTGGCAGCAGTAGTAGTAGCTATAGTAGTTGCAGTAGCAGTAGTAGTCATAGTAGTGGTGGTAGAAGAAGCAGTAGTAGTAGCAACAGAAGTAGCAGAAGTAATAGTAGTAGTAGCAGCAGTAGTCGCAGTAGATATAAAAGTAGCAGTAGTAGCAGCCGCCATAGGAGTAGTTGTAGCAACAGTAGTAGCAGTAGTAGAAGTTATAGCAGTAGTAGTAGTAGTAATAGGAGAAGTTTTAGTATTTGTTGTAGTAGCAGTAGTAGTATTATTTGTAGTAGTCGTAGTTGTAGTAGTAGTAGTAGTAGTTGGAGTAGTAGTAGGAGGAGTAGTACTAGTAGTAACAATAGTAGCAGCAGCACTAATTGGTGTAATAGTTGAAGGAGCGGTACCACTCGTAGTAGTAATAGTAACATGAGTAGTAGTAGAAGCAGTAGTAACAGTAGTAGTAGTCGTACTAAAAGTAGCAGTAGTAACAGTAGTAGAGGTAATAGTAGTAGTAGCAACAGTAGCAATTGTTGCAGTAGTAGTAGCAGCAATAGTAGCAGTAGCTGTGGCAGTAGTAGCAGTAATAGCAGTAGCTATGGAAGTAGTAGCAGTAGTAGCCGTAATAGGGGATCTAGTAGTAGTAGCGGAAGTAGAACCTGCAGTAGTAGCAGTAGTATTAGTAGAAGCAGTAGTAGTGGTTCTAGTAGCAGCAGCAGCAGTAGTAGTAGTAGTAGTAGCAGCAGCGGAATTACTACTCCTACTCCTACTTGTTGTGCTACTACTACTATTATTCCTACTAGAACTACCACTTCTCCTACTCCTACAACTACTACAACCACTTCTACTGCTACAGCTACTATTATTGCTACTTCTACACCTGTTCCTACTCTTGCTACTACTACTACTACTCTCGCTCCTACTACACCAACTCCTAATCCTACTATTGTTGTAACTGCTACTACAACTTCTACTATTGCTACAGTTGCCACTGCTGCTGCTTCTACTGCTACTCCTACTACGACTACTACTACTACTACTAGTCTTACTACTACTACCACCACCACTACTGCTACTACGACTTGTACTACTATTACTACTACGAATACTAGTACTACTCTATTGGTTCAACTACTACTTCAACTCCTAGTACTAATACAATTACAACTACTTCTACGACTATCGTTACTGTTACGGCTACTACTATTACTACTACTAATACTACTACTACTACTACTACTACTATTACTATTACTACTACTACTACCATTACTACAACTAATGCTACTACAACTACTACTACCCCTACTCCGACTACTACTACTACTACGACTACTGCTACTACTGCTACCACTACTCCTACACCATTTCGTACTACTACTACTACAACTACTAATACAAAATTACTACTACTACTCCTTCTTCTATTTCTACAAGTACTACTACAACAACTACTACTACCACTACTACTAATACTATTATTACTACTACTGCTACTGCTACTACAAGTATAATTATTACTCCTACTGCTACTGTTACTACTACTACCACAACTATGACTACTACTACAACTACTACACCTACTGTGCTGTTACAACTACTTCCGCTACTGCTACTACAACTACAACTCCTTCCGCTACTGCTACTACTACTACTACTACTACTACTTCCATTACGACCACCACTACTATTACTATTAGTACAACAACTACAACTACTGCTGCTACAACTACTACTTCGACTACTACTGTTTCTACTACTACTACTACTACTATTACTATTCTTGCTCCGACTCCTACTGCTACTTCTTCTACTCCTACCATTACTACAACTACTGCTGCTGCTGCTGCTGCTGTTGCCACTCTTTCAACTACTACTATTCCTACTACTACTCCCACTCCAACTCCTACTACTATTACTACTACTAATACTTCTGCTACTAGTACAACTAATACTATTACTAATAGAACAACTAACACTCCTACTGATACTGCTACTACAACAACTACTATTACTCCTATTACTACTATTTCCGCTACTATTAGTACTACTACAATTACTAGTACTGCTCATACTATTACTTCTTCTACTACTACTACTATGACTACGAATGCCCCTACTACTACTACTATTGCTGTTGGTGTTGCCGCTGCTATTACTACTGCTACCACTACTACAACAACAACCACTACTATTGCTACTACTACGTCTACTACTTTGACTACTAATACCATGGCAACTATTGCTCCGACTGCTATAGCTATGGCTACTAGTACTACTGCTACTCCTACTGCTGCTTCTCCTACTGTTACTACTGCTACTACAACTATTGCTACTGCTACTGCTACTACAACAACTACTACTACAACTTCTACTACTACTACTACTGCTACTTCTACTTTTCCCCCTACTACTGCTACTTCTGCTACTAGTGCTCCTTGTACTACTACTGCTTTTATAACTATTTCTGATACTACTACTACTACTACCACTACTGCTACTTCTGCTACTGCTGCTACTGCTACAACAATTGCTACTACTACGGCTACTACGGCTTCTATTACTATTGCTCCTACTATTTTTATAGCAACCACTACTATTACAATAACTACTGCTACTATTAGTACTACTACAAATAATACTACTATTATTACCACTACTCCTCCTACTACTACTACTGCTACTGCTGATTCTACTACTGCTACTACTGCTCCTTCTCCTCCAATCACTACGACTACCACTACTACTATTACCACAACTTCTCCTACTACTCCTATTGCGACGACTACTGCAACTACCCTTACTATTGCTACTACTACTGCTGCTGCTGCTATGGCTGCTATTACTACAACAGTCGCAGCTACTACTACTACTACTACTACTACTATTACAACAGCTACTGCTACTTCTACTATTTCTCCTCGTGCTACTACTATTGCTACTAGTACTACTCCTGCTACTACTACTACTACTACTACTACTACTCCTACTACTTTTACTACTACTACTGCTGCTATCGCTGCTGTTTTTGCTACTATAGCTATTACAACTACTACTACAACAGTTGCTACTACTGCTACCTGTGCTACCACTCTAACTACTGCTATAATTGCTACTGCAACTACTGCTACTCTTATTACTACTACTACTACTGCCACTACTGATACTACTACTACTACTGTAACTATTGCTACTACTAGTATAACTTCTACTACTACTGCTACTTCTACTATAACTACTACTACAGCTTCAACAGCTACTGCCGCTACAACAACTACTATTACTACTACTACTGCTTCTCTACTATTACTACTACTACTGCTTCTCTACTATTACTACTGCTTCTACTGCTGCTACTATAACTACTAGTACTGCTACTACTATTTTTAATATTGTTACTAAAACAAGTACCACTACTACTACTCCTGTCGCTGCTGTTAGTATAACCACAACTACTACTGCTCCTGCTAGGATAACTGCAACTACTACTACTATTGCTACTACTGCTACTACCTCTTTTACTGCTACTACAACAACTCTTTCTAATACTACTACTACTACTACTACTCTTGCTAATACTACTACTACTGTTGCGGCAGCTTCTGCTGCTACTACTTGTGCTACTACTATTGTTGCTCCAGCAACAACTACTATTGCTACTCCTACAACTAGTACTACTGCTACAACAACTACTATACTTACTACAATTACAACTACTACTACAACTTATTCTACTACTTGTAAAACTACTACTACTACTACTACTACTACTACTACTACGACTACCACAAATTATACTACTACTTCTGCTGCTACTACTACTCATATTACTTCATATGCTACAACTACGATTGTAACTACTACTATTACCTCTACTGCTATTGCAACTGCTACTACTACTACTACTACTACGATTGCAACAATTGCTACTATTACTACTGCGACTCCTACTACTACTACTGACACAACTAATGCTAAACCTACTAAAACTACTACTACTACTGCTCCTCCTACTATTAGTACTACTACTGCTACTACTATTATACCCACTACAACAACAACTACTACAACTACAATAAATACTACTGCTGTTGCCGCTGCTGCCGCTGCTACTATTAGTACAAATACTACTACTACTACTACAAGTGCTAATATTGCTAATGTTGTTGCCACATGCACTATTACTATTGCTACTACTGCTTCTACTACTACTTCTACTACTACGGCTACCTCTCCTACTATTACTACTACAACTTTTACTATGACTACTACTACTGTTACTACTGCTTCTCCTACTACTCCTGTTACTACTATTGCTACGAGTGCTACTACTCCTTCAATTACTACTCCGATTACTACTACTGCACTACTACTACTGCTACTATTACAACTACTACTCCTACTACTCCGACTACTACTACTCCTCCTCCTCCTCCTACTACTAATACTACTCCTACTACTACAACTACTACTACTATGACTACTCCTACAAATAATACTACTACTGCTACTACTACAAATGCTAAAGTTTCTCCTACTACTACCACGACTACTCCAGCTCCTACTATTACTACAACTATCACCACTTCTACTACTTCAACTACTACCACTACTACTACTGCAACTACTTCCACTATTACTACTGCTATGACTACCACGACTACTCTGACTGCTACTTCTATTACTCCAACTACTTCTACGACTACTACAACTTTTGCTACTACTATTACTACTACCACTACTACTAGTATTGTTGTAGTTGTTACAAACACTACTACTACAACTACAACTGCTCCTCCTCATACTACCACAACTACCACTTCTTCTGCTGCTACTGCTACTACTACTACCACTACTACTACTACAACAACAATAGCAACAACAACAACTACTATTACTACTACTATTGCTACTACTACCAAAAGTAGTACTTCTACTACTACCTCTACTACTACTACTACTTCTACTGTTACTACACTACTACTACTACAACTACTACTACTAATACTACTACTATACCAACTCCTACTCCTACTATAACAACAACTAATATTACTTCTACTACAACAACAACAACAACTACAACTACTACTACAACCACCACAACAAGTACTACTAATACAGCTACTGCTACTACTACTAGTACTGCTGTTGCTACTACTACTACTATTACTACTACAACTACTACTAGTACTACTGCTAGTATGACTACTACTACATATTACCACTACAACTACTACTACCACTACTTGTACTACTAGTACAACTACTAGTACAACAACTACTCCTACTACTACTCTTACTACTACCACTAGTACTACTACTCCTACTGCTACTACAAGTATAACTACAACTATTGCTGCTGCTGCTACTACTGCTTCTACTACTTTTGCTAATACTACTGCTACTATTACTTATAATACTACTATTACTGCTACTATTACGGGACCGCCAATACTACTACTATTAGTACTACAACTATTGCTACTACTACTACAACTACTACTACTCTTGCTAATACTAGTACTACTACTATTTCGGCAACTCCGGCTGCTACTACTACTGTTGCTGCTACTACTACTCTTATAACTAGTACTACTACTACAACAACTGCAACACCTACCACAATTACAACAACAACTACTACTTATTCTACTACTAATAAAACAACAATGACAACAACTACTACTACTACCACTTCTAAAACTTATGCAACAACAACAACAACATCAACAACTAGTACTACTACAATTACAACTACTACTACAACTATTACTACAACAACTACCACTGCTACTACTACGAATAATATTACTACTACTACCACAAATACATATGTTGCTGTTGCAACCACAACTACTACTAGTACTACTACAACTATTACTCCTACTCCTACTCCTACTGCTTCTAGCACTACTTCTATTACTCGTACAACTGTTGCTACTACCACTCCCACTCCAACTCCTACTGCTACTACAACATGTTCAACAACTACCACCCGTACTCCAATAACTACTTCTCCAACTACGACTCCTACTACAACCACTGCTACTACTTCTATAACTACTAGTACAAAAACAACAACAACAACAACAACAACAACAATAACTACTACTACTACTACTACTACTACTACTACAACAACAACAACAACTACTACAACAACTACTGGTACTAATACTACTAATACTAACACTACTACAACTACTCCAACAACTACTACCACTACTACCACTACACCTACAACTACTCCTACTCCTACACCTACTACGACGACTACTCCTAATACTTCAACTACTACTACTACTACTACTACTACTACTACTACTACTACTACTACTACTACTACTACTACTACTACTACTACTACTATCACTATCACTACTATTACTGCTGCTGCTGCTATTCCTACTACTACTACTACTATTACTGCAGTAACTACTACTTCTATTACAACTTCTGCTACTACTACTGTGACTACTACTGCACCATTATAGCTACACTTACTGCTGCCACTATTGCTACTGCTGCTTCTACTACTACAACAACAACAACTACTACTGCCACTATTTGTGCTACTACTGCCACTATTTGTACTACTACTACAACTACTACTACGACTTCATATGCGGCTACTGCTACTACTACTACTACTACCACCACCACCACTACTACATCTACTTCTAGTAGTAGTACTACCGCTACTACTACTTCTACTACAACTACTATTACAACCACTAATACTACTACTACTACAACCACTACTAGGACCATTACTACTACTTCTACTACTACTACTAGTACTGCAACAACTACTGGTATGACTACTACCAATACTACTACGACAAATCCTGCTCCGACTACTTCTACTATGATTACAACAACAACAACAACTAGTACTCCTACTGCTACTACTACTCCTACTACTACTACAATTACTACTACCAAATGCTACTGCTGCTGCTACTACAACTCCTACTACTACTACTACTACTACTCCGACTACATTTACTATTACTACTACTACTACTACTCCAGCTACTACACCTGCTACTACTACTACCACTATTACTACGCCTACTACTTCTATTACTACTATTACTTTCACAACTACTTCCACTTCAACTACTGCCACTACTACTACTACAACCACTACCACTATTCCTAATACTCCTACTACTACAACTTCTGCAACTATTACAACCACCTGCTACTCTACCTATTGCTCCTAATACTACTACTATTACTAGTACGACTCCTATTACTGCTACTACTGCTACCACTACTACTACTACTACTACTACTACTGCTGCTGCTGCTGCTACTACTACTGCCCCTACTGCAACAACAACACTACTACTACTATTACAACTATAATTCTTAACTACTACGACTACTACTGCTACTACAACAACAACAACAACTATTACTACAATAACTCCTACTACTACTAATACGACTACAATTGCTAATTTTTACGACTGCTACTGCTACTACAACGATTAGAATAACAGCTACTATTACTGCTACTACTACTACAACAACTACTAATCCTACTATAACAACAATAACAACTACTACTACTCCTACTACTTTTACTATGGCTACTTCCACTACCGCTACTCCAGCGACTACACCAACTACTCCTAATACGACTATTGTTACTACTACTGGTATTACTTTTCCTACTACGACAACTGCTACTACTACTACTTCTTCTTAAACTTCTACTACTACTCCTACTTATAACAACTATAATTGCTACAAATACTACTACTACTACTACAACAACAACAAAAACAACAACAACTACTACTACTACTACGACTACAACTCCTAATACTACTACTATTAATACTACAACAAAAACAACTACTGCTACTATTACTACCCCTGCTCCTACTACTACTATGACTACTACAACTATAACTACTACTACTACTACTACTACTACTACTACTACTACTACTACTACTACTACTATCACTACTACTACTGCTACTACCTGTACTACTATTGCTACTACTACGAAAACTGCCAAGACTACTACTCTGCTACTACTACTACCACTACTAATATTGCTACTACTACTTTTGTTACTACTACGACTATTACTACTATAGTTACTATTGCTATCGCCATTGCTACCACTATTACTATTGCTACTTCTACTGTTACTAATACTACTACTGCTTCCACTACTACTATTGCAACTATTACTACTATAACTACTACTACTGTGGATACTAATGCTAGTACCACTACTTCTACTACTGTTGCCACTATTGTTGTTGCTGCTACTACCACAACTACTACTCTTGCTACTACTATTGCTACCACTCCTGCTGCTGTTTCTACTATTAATACTACTACTACTACTACTTCTGGTACTTCTGCTACTACTACAATTGCTACTACTATTGCTATTTTTCCGACTACTACTGCTACTAGTACTACTGCTGGTACTACTACTGCTACTACTACTACTACAACTATGGGCACTTCTACTGCTACTACTTTCTACTACTACTACAACTACTTTTGCTACTACAACTACTACTACTTCTACTACAACTACTACTAATACTACTCCTACTACAACTATTACTACTAATAATAATACCACTATTACTACCGTTGCTGCTAATGCTAATATTTCAACAACTACAACTACTACTACTATTACTGCTACTGCTGCTGCTGTTGTTGCTGTTGCTACAACTACAACAACTACTACTACTTCACCTACTACTACTACTACTGCTAGTACTACTTTTGCCACTACTACTACTGCTACTTCTACTACTACGACTAATAGAACTATGGGCACTACTTTTACTACTACTACTACTACTCCTCCTATTACAACTATTACTATGGTTACTACTACCACTACAACTACTGTTGTTGCATCTACAAATACTACTACCACCACCACCACTACTACTACTGCTGTTGCCGCTGTTTCTACAACTACTGCTACTACTACTACTACTACTACTAATGTTGCTATTACTACTCCTACTGTATCTACTACTACAGCTCCTACTTCTACTATAGCATCTGCTACTACTGCTACATCTATTGCAACTACTACAAGTAAAACCACTGCTACTTCTGCTACTACAACTATAGCTTCTACTACTACTACTTCTAGTACTACAACTAATGCTACTACTACTATAACTACTACTACTACAACTACTGCTTCTACTGCTACTACTACATCAAATACTAATATTGCTTCAAATGCTACTACTACTACTACTATCGCTATTACTACTACTATTACTATTACTATTACTAGTACTACTATTGCTACTATTGCTACTGCTGCTACTATTGCAAATACTACTACTACTACTGCTACTACCGCTGCTACTGCTACCGCTACTACTATTGCAACTGCAACAGCTACTACTGCTACTACTACTACTGCTTTTGCTACTGCTGTGACTACTGCCAATAATACTGCGACTACTACTCCTGCTGCTTTAGCTACTGTTGCTGCTACGGCTACTACTACTTCTACTATTGCTGCTAATACTGGTGGAACTATTACTTCTACTACTACCACTGCTACTACTACTATTGTTGCTACAACTACTACTGCTACTACGGGCACTACTACTTCTACTACTTCTACTACTACTACTACTACTACTACTACTACTACTACTACTACTACAATTGCAGCTACTAATACTACTACCACTACGTGTCTGACAACAACTATTACTACTAGTACTACTGCTTCTACCACTACTACAACAACTACTATTACTATTACTGCTGCTACAAGTACTACTAAAACTTCTTCTACTAGTACTGCTACTTCTGCTACTACTATAGCTACTATTACCACAATTCCAACTACTAATACTCCTACTACAACTACTCCAACTCCTACTAGTGCTACTACTATTATTACTACTACTTCTACTACTCCTCCTACTACTACTAATACTAGTACTACTACTACAAGTACTAATAATAATACGACTATTACTACTACTACAACTACTACTTCTATGACCACAACTACAACAACAACTGCTGCTGCTGCTGCTGCTGTTGCTGCTACTATAAGAACTACAACTACTTCACCCACTACTACTACAACTACTACTACTACTGCTGCCACTACTACTACTACTGCTTCTAATACTACCACAACTAGTACTGCTACCCCTACGGCTACTACTATCGCTGCTGCTGCTGCTGCTGCTACTACGACTATGAGTAATGCGATTGTTGCTACAAATGCTACTACCAATACTACAACAACTGCTGCTGCTGCTTCTGCAACTGCTGTTGCTAGTACTACAACTACTACAGCTGCTACTACTGCTGCTGCTACTTCTACTACTACTTCTACTTCTACTACTATAGCTAGTTCTACAACTACTACTTTTGCTACGACTAATGCTACTACTTCTACTACTACTAATACCACTACTACTATTACAACTGCTACTACTGCTACTACTATGTCTATTATAACTACTACTACTTCTATTTCCACTACTACTACTTCTAGTGCTATTACTACTACTGCTGCTAGTACCACCACTTCTACAACAACTACTACTACTTTTACTACTACAACTGCTACTGCTGCTGCTGCTACTACTACTACTACCACCACTACTACTACTACCACTACCGTAACAACTGCCATTGCAGCAATTGCTACAAGCCTACTACTAATGCTGCTGCTGCTACTTTTGCTCTTTCTTCTTCTACTCCTACTACTGCAAATACTACTACTGCTGCTGCTGCTGCTGTCGCTACTACTACTACAACTACTAACATTTCTGCTACTATTGCTATGACAACTACTGCTACAACTACTGCTACAGCAACAACTATTACAACTACTATTGCTAATACTACTAATACTACTACTACCTCTACTACAATAGCTACTATTGCAACTACAGCTGCTACTACTATTATAACTACTAATACTACTAATACAACTCCTACTACTATTGCGACAATTGCTAGTACTACTACAATAACAACAACAACAACTACTACTACAGCTATTACTGTTGCTACTACTGTTGCCGCTGCTGCAGCAACAACTTCACCTATGCCTACACCAAATACTTTTGCAACTATAACGACTGTTATGACTACTACAATTGCTACTGCAACAACTACTACAACTACTATTGCTAGTACTACTACTACTACTACAACTACTATTACTACTACTACTACTAATACTACTACTACTACTACTACTACCACCACCACTACTACCACAACAACAACTATTATTAATACTACTGCTGCTGCTACTAATGCTACGACTACTAATTTTTCTACTATGACTAGTTCTGTTACTATAACTACTGCTACTCCTACTAATACTAGTACTGCTACTACTAGCATTACTACTAATACCACCATGACTACTACTACTACTATAACTATTACTTCTACTACAGCTACTACTACTTCTGCTAGCACGTCTAAGACTACTACTACTACTACGTCTGCTACTACTGCTACTACAGCTGCCACTGCTGTGACCACTGCTAGTATTAATACTACAACAACTACTGCTACTGCAGCTACTACTACAAATACTGCTGAATATGCTCCAACTACTACTAGTAGTAGTATTACAACTGCTGCTGCTGCTACTACTGCCACTTCTACTTCTATAACTACTACTACTACTACTACTGCTATTGCAGCTACTGCTACTACTACTACCATAACTGCGACAACTACTACTGCTGCTACTACTATTACTACTACTACAACAACTACTACTGCTACTGCAGATGCTGCTGCTACTAGTACTACTACTACTATTGCTACTACTATTACTAGCAGCACTACTGCTACTACTACTGCTGCAGCTGCTGCAACTACTGTTACTACTACTACCACAGCTAATACCGCTTGTACTACTACCACCATTACTGCTGCTACTGTTGCTACTGCTGCTCCTACTACTACTGCTCCTACAACTACTAATACTACTAACGCTTCTGCTAATACTACTACTGTTATCATTGCTATAGCTGCTACTATTGCTGTTATTACTACTACTACTACTATACCAACTTCTTCTCCTTGTACCATACCTACACATTCTCCTACTACAACAACCGCTACTAGTACTGCTACAGCTGGCACTACTACTACTTCTACTACTAGTACTACTACGACTTCTCCTGCAACTACTACTACAAATACAACTAATGGTGCTACTACTAATACAACAGCAACAACTACTACTACCACTACTACTTAAACAACTACTGCTACTACTCCTACTGGTGCTATTTCTACTCCTACTCCAATGACTGCTGCTACTTCTACTACTACAACCAATACTATGACTGCTACCACTACTGCAACTATTACTACTGCAACAAGTAAGACAACTACTACAACTATTACTGCTACAACTACTACAACTACTACTATTGCTACTACTACTACCACTACAAGTATTACTACTACTATTAGTACTACTGCTACTGCTGCTGCTGCTACTACTACTAGTAGTACAACTCCTACTTCTACTACTTCTTCTATTATTGCTGCTACTGATGTTGCAACTATTACTATTACTACTCCTACTACTAGTCCTACTACTACTTCTACTACTCCTACTACAACAACAACTAATGCTACTACTAGTACTCCTACTCCTAAACCAACTCGTACTACAATAATAACTACTACTACAACTACTACTATTACTACTGCTATGACTATAACTACTACTACTTCTGTTGCTACTTCTTGCACTATAGCTACTGCTGTTGCTCTAACGATAACTACTACAACTACTACAACAACTACTACTACTACTACCACCACTGCTGTAGCTACTTCTGCTAATCCTACTACTACACCTATTGCCACTACTACTCCTACTACTACTATTGTTGTTTCTGCTACTAATACTATTACTACTCCTAAGACTCCTATGACTTCACCTACTACAACTACTATTACTACTACTAATACTTTTACTACTCCTAATACTCCTACTACTAATACTATTGTTGAGGCTACTGTTATTACTACTACTACCACTACAACTACTACTTCTACTACTACTACGACGGCTATTACTACTACCACCATAACTATTACTAGTACTACTACTACTACTACTACTACTACTACTACTACTACTACAGCTACTACTACTCCAACTACTACTACTGCTACTATTACTGCTACTACTACTACTACTATTACTGCAACGACTACTTCTACTACTATTACTACAGATAGTACTAATACTACAACTACTACTACCAGCACCACCACTACTACTACTTGTAGCACTATTACTACTACTATTACTATTGCAACTACTACTACTACTACTACTACTACTACTACTACTACTACTACATTGCTACTGCTACTTCTCCAACTACCACTTCTGCTACTAAACTGGTACTACTGCTTGTTGCTGCTGCTACCACGACTACAACAAATATTACTATTGCTTGTACTTTTACTTGTACTACTACTACAATTACTACGGATGTTGTTGTAGCTGTTGCTACTACTAATACTACTACTACTACTACTACTACTACTACACAACAACAATTACTAGCACTACTACTACTGCTGCTGCTGCTACTACTACCACTAGTACTGCTACTAATGCTGCTTCTACTACTACTACTATTACTATTGCTACTAATACTACTTCTACTACTACTACAACTTTTGCAACTGCTACTGTTGCAACCCTTAATACTTCTACTGCTGTTGCTACTACTACTACTACTATTAATATTAGTAATAATACTGCCGCTGCTGCTGTTGCTACTGCTGCTACTGTTTCTTCTATCACTGCCGCTACTACTATACCTACTTGTTCTCCTACTGCTACAACTACTACTACAACTACTGCTATAGCTGGTACTCCTACTACTTCTCCTGCTGCTACTGCTACTACTTCTCCGGTGACAACTGCTACTACAACAACTATTGGTACTACTACTAATGCTACTTCTACTACTACCTCTACTATTACAATAACTACTGCTACTATTGCTTCTAGTGCTATTTCTATGACAACTCCTATTACAGCTGCTACTACTCCTACTACTACCAAGGCTACTACTACTACCACTACTACTACCATTACTAATGCTACTACTACTACTACTACCCCAACTCCAAATTCCTCCTCCAACTACCACTCCTAATACTACTTCTTCTAGAACTACTTCAACTACTACTTCTACAACTACTACTACCACTACCAATACTCTTAATCCAGTCCTTACTACTGCTACAACTACTACAGTTGCTACAACTAGTGCTACTACTACCACTGCTACTACAACTACTACTACACCTGCTACTACTACTAATACTACTACTAACACTGCTACTACTATTGCTTTCACTACTACTTCTCCTAAAGCTACTATGACTACTACTAATACTGCTATTACTACAACTACTACTTCAACTAATAATGCTTCTTCTACTACTACTACTACTAGTACGAGTATTAATACTACTACCACCACCACTACTTCTGCTACTATTACTACAGATAGTACTAATACTACAACTACTACTACCAGCACCACCACTACTACTACTTGTAGCACTATTACTACTACTATTATTATTGCAACTACTACTACTACTACTACTACTATTGCTACTGCTACTTCTCCAACTACCACTTCTGCTACTAAACTGGTACTACTGCTTCTGTTGCTGCTGCTACCATGACTACAACAAATATTACTATTGCTTGTACTTTTACTTGTACTACTACTACAATTACTACGGATGCTGTTGTAGCAGTTGCTACTAATACTACTACTACTACTACTACTACTACTACTACTACTACAACAATTACTAGCACTACTACTACTGCTGCTGCTGCTACTACTACCACTAGTACTGCTACTAATGCTGCTTCTACTACTACTACTATTACTATTGCTACTAATACTACTTCTACTACTACTATAACTTTTGCAACTGCTACTGTTGCAACCCTTAATACTTCTACTGCTGTTGCTACTACTACTACTACTATTAACATTAGTAATAATACTGCCGCTGCTGCTGTTGCTACTGCTGCTACTGTTTCTTCTATCACTGCCACTACTACTATACCTACTTGTTCTCCTACTGCTACAACTACTACAACAACTACTGCTATAGCTGGTACTCCTACTACTTCTCCTGCTGCTACTGCTACTACTTCTCCGGCGATAACTGCTACTACAACAACTATTGGTACTACTACTAATGCTACTTCTGCTACTACCTCTACTATTACAATAACTACTGCTACTATTGCTTCTAGTGCTATTTCTATGACAACTCCTATTACAGCTGCTACTACTCCTACTACTACCAAGGCTACTACTACTACCACTACTACTACCATTACTAATGCTACTACTACTACCACTACCCCAACTCCAAATTCCTCCTCCAACTACCACTCCTAATACTACTTCTACTAGAACTACTTCAACTACTACTTCTACAACTACTACTACCACTACCAATACTCCTAATCCAGTCCCTACTACGGCTACAACTACTACAGTTGCTACAACTAGTGCTACTACTACCACTGCTACTACAACTACTACTACACCTGCTACTACTACTAATACTACTACTAACACTGCTACTACTATTGCTTTCACTACTACTTCTCCTAAAGCTACTATGACTACTACTAATACTGCTATTACTACAACTACTACTTCAACTAATAATGCTTCTTCGACTACTACTACTACTAGTACGAGTATTAATACTACTACCACCACCACTACTTCTGCTACTATTACTACTACTACTACTACTACTACTTCTACTTGTATTACTACAACTACTACTACTGTAGATACTACTACTACCACTACGACTGCTACTACAACACCTACCACTACTACTACGACTACTACTGCTACAACTAACTGCTACCACTACTTCTACTGCTACTACTCCTGCTTCTGCAACTACATCTTCTACCATTATTGCTTCAACTTCTAGTACAACTACTACATCTGCTACTAGTACAACTACTACAAAAAGAAATACTACTACTGCAACTAATACTACTACTACAACAACAAATACTACTTCTACTACTAGATCTACTACTAGCTCTCCAATAACAACAACAACTACTACTACTACTATAACTATTGCTACTAATATATCTGCCACAATTATTGATACATCTAGTACTAATATTACTACTACTATGACTACAACTTTTGCTACAGCTACTACTACTACAACTATCACTTCTGCTACTACTTCTACTACTACTAATGCTACTGCTACTAATAATACTCTTTGGGCTACCACTACTGCCGCTACTAATGCTACTGCTACTAATAATACTCTTTGGGCTACCACTACTACCGCTACTAATACTGCTGCTGCTACTAGTACCACCATGACTACTACTACTACTACTATAACTATTACTTCCACTACTAGTACTACTACTTATGCAAATACATCTACGACCACTACTACTACTATTGGTGCTACTACTACTAATACAGCTACCATTGCTATGATTGCTGCTAATATTAATACTGCTACTACTAATGCTGCTCCTTCTGCTACTTCTACTACAAGTACTACCGATGCTTCCCTAACTACTACTGCTACTGCTACTATTACTGTTACTACTACTAGTAGTACTACTATTGCTGCTGCAGCTGCTAATCCTGCTGCTTCTACTATAACTATTACTTCCTCTACTACTACTACTAGTTATGCTCCCACATCTACAACCATAACTACTGCTGCTGCTGCTACTACTGCTCCTATAGCTACAATTGCTATGACTGCTGCTAGTATTAATACTACTACAACTAATGTTGCTGCTGCTGCTGCTACTACCACAAGTACTACTGATGCTTCTCCAATCACTACTACTACCACTGTTACTGTTACTACTACTACTACTACTACTACTACTACTAATAGTATTAGTACTACTACTGCTACAACTACAACAACTACTACTCTAACTAGTGCTACAACTACAACTACTAGTGCTACTACTACAATTACTACTGCTACTACTACTACTTCTAATGGTACTCCTACTACAACTCCTACACTTATTCCTACTACTACTCCTACTACTACTACAATTATTACTACTACTACTACTACTACTACTAGTACTACTACTACTACTACTACTACTATTACTACTGATACTACTACTACTACTGCTGCTGCTGCTACAACTACTATTACTCCGGCTGCTACTACTTCTACTACTACTACTACTACTATTACGACTACAACAACAACTACAACTACTAATACGACAACAACTACAACTACTACAACTACTACTCTTATTCGTACCACTTCTACTACTACTACTACTGCTAGTACTACTACTGCTGAGGTTGTTGCTACTGCTACTACAACTACTACTACTACTACTACTACAACGACTACTACTATTACTACTACCATTACTACTACTGCTGCTGCTACTACTATTGCTACTACTACTGCAACTACTACTACCAATACAATTCCTACTCCTGCTCCTACTACTCCAACTACTTGTACTACTACTCCTCCTACTACTACTAACACTAGTGCAATTACTACTGCTGCTGCTGTTGCTGCTGCTAGGACTACTGTTATTGCTGCTATTGCTAATACTATTACTACTACTACTGCCACTACTGCTAATATTGCTACTTCTACTACTGCTATTACTACTATTGCATCTACTAATGTTTCTATTTCTATTGCAACTACAACTACTACTACTACAACTACTTCTACAACTATTGCTGCTACTACTACTACTACTACTACTATAACTACTACTGTTACTACTACTACTTTTACTACTAGTAATGCTACTATTACCACTTCTCCTACAATAACAAGTATGACTACTTCTCGTCCAACTACTATAGCTGCTACTTTTGCTACTGCTACAACTAAGACTACTGCTACTACTACTACTACTGCTGCCATGATTGTCACTACTGCTACTACTACGACTGCTTCTATTACTACTACTAATACTACTTCTATTACTTCCTCTACTATTACTGCTGCAACTACGACTACAACAATCGACACTACTACTAGTACTATTACTACTACTACTACAACTACTACTACTACCACCACTAGAACAACAACTAGTACTACTACTATTGATGCTGCTACGACTATTGCAACCGCAACTACTATTGCTACTACTACTGCTACTACAACTACTAGTACTACCCCTACTACTTCTACTGCTACTACTTCTGCAATAGCTACTACTGCTACTACAACTGCTACTCACACTACTACTACTAACTACTACTACTACTGCTGCAACTACTGGCACTATTTCTACTACTACTACTACTACTACTTCTTCTTCTACTGTTGCTATTGCTGCTACTTCTACTACTATAACTACTACTACTGCTATTGCTACTGCTGCTATACTGCCACTACTTCTGCTACTATTGCAACAACTACTGCTACAACTGCCACTAATGTTGTTACTGCTACTACTAATACTATTACTACTGCTACTACTATTGCTTCTACAGCAGCAGCTACAACCACCACTACTACAATTACCACCACTGCTACATCTACTATCACAGCTACTACTACTACTACTATTATAACTACTACTACCACTAATACAACTCCTACTACTGTTAGTGCTTCAACTACTACAACTACTGCTGCTGTTGCTGCTCCTTCTGCAAGAACTAATACTACCACTACTACTACTGCCACGACTCCTACAACTACTTTTACTACTAATGCTACTGCTACTACTACCACTACCACTACTACTACTACTACTACCACCACCACCACTACTACTACTATTACTACTATTGCTACTAATAGTACTTCCACAACTACTTCTACTATAAATACTATGGCTTCTCCTACAATTACAACAACTACTACCACTGCCTCTCCTATAACTACTGCTACAACTACTTCTATTGCTAGTACTACTACTACTACTAATACTAATACTACTACTACTGCTGCTGCTGCTGCTGCTGTTGTTGCTACCATTGCTCCTACCACTTCTACAACTACCACTGATACTACTAGTCCTATTACAACTAGTACTATTACTACTGCTACTGCTACTCCTACTACTACTATTGCTACTACGGCTACTATTACTTCTGCAACTACTATGACTGTTACAACTAAAGCTACTACTGTTGTGGCTACTACTACACTACTACTACTACTAGTACTACTACTAATAATAATAATAATATTGTTCTTGCTGCTGCTACAACTATTGCTCGTACTGCTTCTCCTACTACAACAACTTCAGCTATACTTAATACTGCTACTATTGCTACTACCGCTTCTACTACTACAACAACAACTACCACTACTTGTAAAAATACTACTACTACTAGTTCTCCTCCTCCTCCTGCTGCATATGATACTGATAGAACTAAAACTACATCTACTTCTACTACTACTAATGCTACTACTACTAATGCTACTACTACTGCTACCGCAACTGTTACTAGAACTGCTGCTACAACAACAACAACTACTGCTACTACTAATACTTCTATTACTACTACTACTACTACTACTACAACAACAACTACTACTTCTCCTATTACTACTATTAGTAATACTACGATTTATACTAGTATTACTACTTACTACATCTTCTGTTGCTACTGTTGCTGCTACTAGTGCTACTATTGCTACTACTACTTGTACTACTACCACAACTACAATTACTACTTCTATTTCTACTGCTGCTACTACTATCACTACAACAACTATTACTACTACTACTACTCCTCCTCCTACTCCAACTCCTACTACTTCTACCACTCCTGCTACTACAACTGACCCTACTCCAATGACTATTACTACTACTACTACTACTATTGTGGCTACTACTACTACAACTACAACTACTGCAAGTACTATTGCTACTACTACTACTCCTACTACTACTGCTACTACTTCCACTCCTACTACTACTACTACTACTCCAACTAATACTACTACCACTACAACTACCACTCCTACTCGAACTCATAGTACTACTACTGCAATTACCACAACAACAACAACAACAACAACAACTACTACTACTACTATTACGACTACTCCTAGAACAATTACTAATCCTACTACTACTATTACTCATACATATACTACAACTACTACTGCTGCTACTACTACTACTACTACTCCTCCTCCTACTACTCCTACTACTACTACTTCTTCTTCTACTAATACTACTAATACTACTACTACATTACTACTAGTACAACAGCTAATATTACTACTACTACGACTACAACTACTACTGTTGCTACTAATATTGCTGCTGCTGCTACTACTTCTACTACTACTATTCCTACTACTCCTACTACTACTACTCCACTACTACTATTACTGCTATTCTTACTACTACTACTACTACTACAACAATGACTCCTAGTATTACTACAACAACAACTACTACCACTAGTACTGCTACTACTACCACGACTTGTACTACTACTACTACTGCTACTACAACTTCTACTACTACTATAACTACTATTACTATTGCTACTCCTGTAGCTCCTACTACTACTACTACTACTACTACTACTACTACACTTCTACTACTAATACTACTACCACTACAGCTACAAATAGTATCGACACTGCTACTACCTCCACAACTACCTCTCCTACTAGTACAAATGCTACTACTACTACTACTACTACTAATACTTGTACTACTACTACTAACTAACACTACTACTACTACTCCTGCTGCTACTCCTACTCCTACACCTATTTCCACAACTACTCCTACGACTACTGTTGTTGCTGCCACTACTAATATTATTACAAATCCTAATACTCCTACAAACTCCACCTACTACTACTATTACTACTTCTACGACTCCTACTACTACTACTATTGCTAACACTCCTACTTCTACTACTACTGCTGCTGCTATTACTTCTACTACAACTACTACTACCATCACGACTACTACTACTACTACTATTACAACAACTACTACTGCTACTACTACTACTCCTACTACTACTATTACTACTACTCATATTACTTCTACTACTACTATTGCTGCTGCTACAACTACACCTACTATACAACTACTACTCCTACTACTGCTCCTACAACAACTACTACTCCTAACACACCTACTACTACAATTACTGTTGTTGCTACTATTATTACTACTCCTACGACTACTGCTACTATTATTACTTCTACTACAACTTCAACTACCACCACCACCACAACTACTACTACTACGACTATAACAACTACTACTATTATAACAAAAACTACTACTACTGGCACTACTACTTCTGCAGCTACTACTTATGGTACAACTACTGGTACTATTGCCTTTGCTACTACTACTACCACGTCTATGGCAACTACTACTGTTGTTTCTACTGTTACTAGTACTACTACTACTACAACTGCTCCTGCTGCTATTGCAGCAGCTACTACGACTACTATTACTATTACTGCTACTACTACAACTAATACCACTTCTAGTGCTGCTACTGCTACTGCTACTACTACTACTACTACTACTACTACTACTACTACTACTACTACTACTACTACTATTACTAGCACTACTACTACTATTGCTACTGTTGCTGCTACTTCTACTACTACTACTACTACTACTACCTCGATACAACTCCTGCTACTGTTCCAAGCACTACTACTACTATTATTGCTACTAATAATGCTTCTACTACAACTACTACTACTACTACTATTGCAACTAATACTCCTACTACAACTACTGCTACTGCTACTACTGCTGCTACAACTATTACTGCTACTACTAATACTACTATTACCATTACTAATAATACTACTGCTGCTATTATTGTTGTTGTTGCTACTGTTGCTTCTACCGCTACTACTGCTCCTCTACCTACTTCTTCTCCTACTGCTACAACTGCTACTATGACTACTGCTATAGCTGGTACTACTATTACTTCTCCTTCTACAACTGCTACTGCAATAACAATTGGTATTCCTACTAAGGCTACTTCAACTACTACCTCTACTACTACAACAACTACTGCTACTACTACTATTGGTGCTATTTCTACTGTTACTCCTATTACTGTTGCAACTACTCCTACTACTACCAAGACTACTACTACTATGACTACAGCTACATTCACTACTGCTACTACTACTACTACTACTACTACTACCCAAACTCCAACACTTGATCCAACTACCACTCCTAATACTACTTCTACTACTACTACCACAACTACTACTGCCACTGCCAATACTCAAACTAGTACTACTCCTACAACTGCTCCTAATCCAGTCCCTACTACTACTACTACTACTACTACTACTACAGTTGTTGCAAGTACTGCTTCTACAACTGCTACTACTACTACAACTACTAATACTACAACTAATGCCGCTACTACTATTGCTACTGCTACAACTTCTCCGAATACCCTTACAACTGCTACTAATACTGCTCTTACTACTTCTACTACTCCAACTAATAATACTTCTGCTGCTACTACTACTACTAGTATGAGTATTGCTGCTACTAACACCACTAATACTTATGCTTCTATTACTACTACTGCTACTACTACCACTACGAGTATTACTACAACTATGACTACTGCAACTACTACTACTACCACTATGACTGCTACTACTAAACCTACCACTGCTACTATGACTACTACTGCGACAACTGCTACCACTACTTCTATGGCAACTACTTCTACTACTGCTACTGCAACTTCTACCACTAGAACTTCTACTTCTACTACTACTACAACTACTGCTACTAGTACTACTATTACAAAAATAAATACCAGTACAGCTACTAGTACTACTACTACAACAACAACAAATACTACTTTTATTACAACTTCTACTATTAGTTCTCCTATACAACAACAACTACTACTACTGCAACTATTACTAGTACTACAACTACTGCTACTACTACATTTTCCACAACCATTGCTACTACTGCTAGTACTATAACTACTACTACAACTACAACGTTTGCTATTGCTACTACTACTACTACTTCTACTACTATCACTTCTGCTACTACTGCTATAAATATTGCAGCTACTGCTACTACTAATACTTTTCTGACTATGACTACTACTGCTACTACACAGTCTATTACAACAACTACTACTACAACTATTGTCACTACTACTACTATTACTAGTACCACCACTTCTACAACAACTATTGCTACTCGTACTACCACTACTGCTACAACTGCTACAACTACTGCTGTTAATACTACTACTACAGCTACTACTACTACCACTACTGTAATAACTACTGTTGCAGCAACTGCTACAAGTGCTACTACTACTATGACTACTACTACTACGTTTGTTATTGCTTCTTCTACTCCTACTATTGCAAATACTACTACTACTACTACTACTCCTGCTGCTACTGCTGCTGTTGTCGCTACTACTACTACAACTACTAACATTACTGCTACTACCGCTACGACAACTGCTGCTACAACTACAGCTACTGCAACAACAACTACTACTACTATTGCTAATACTATTAATACTACTGCTACTACTGCTACCATTGCTGCAATAGCTACTATTGATACTATAGCTGCTACTGCTACTATAACTACTAATACTACTATTACAACAACAATTACAACCGCTACAATAGCTACTACTACAACAACAACTACTACTACAGCTATTACTGCTGCTACCACTACTGTTGCTACTGCTGCTACGACTACAGTTACACCTACTCCAAATACTTTAGCTACCACTACTACTACTATGACTACTGCGACTGCTACTACTACAACAACTGCTACTACAATTGAAACTACTACCGCAACTACTACTAACACTAATAGTACTACTACTACTAATACAACTACTATTTTTCCTACTACTATTACTACTATGACTACTTTTGTTACTGCAACTAATACTACTCCTATTAATACTACTACTACTACTACTAGTATTACTACTAATACCACTGCGACTACTACTACTACTACTTTTGTGACTACTGGTACTACAATTGCCACTGCTATGACTACTGCTAGTAGTCATACTACTACTACAACTTTAAGTACTACCGATGCTGCTCCAACTACTACTACTAGTACTACAACTGCTGGTGCTACCGCTACTACTACTACTACTACTTCTACTACTATAGCTACTACTACTACTTCTCCAAGTACTACTTCTACTACTACTGCTGCTGCTACTACTTCTACCACGACTATAGAAACTACTACTGCTACTACTGCTGCTGCTGCTGCTACTAGTATTACCACTGCTATTACAAGCAGCACTACTGCTACTACTCCCGCAACTGCTACTGCAATTACTGTTACTACTACTACTACAAATATCACTTGTACTACAATTATCATTACTACTACTACGACTATTGCTACTAAAACTACATCTACTACTATTGCTGCTACAACTACAGCTACTACTACTACAACTGCTACTACTCCTACTACTACTACTATTATTATCGCTACTACTAATACTAGGTAGTTGCCGTTGCTGCAACTACTACTGTTGTAGCTACCACTGCTACTACTACTACTATTGCTGCTGCTCTTGCTCCTGGTGCAACTCTAGACCTACAAGTACTACTCGAACTATTATTACAACTTCTACTACTACTACTTCTACTCCCACTCCTACTCTGACTACTACTTTAACAATAACTACTACTACTACTTCGACTACTACTACAACTACTTCCACTAATACGAGTACTACTACTACTTCCACAACTACTGCTACTGCAACTATGGCTTCTGTTACTCCTGTTACTACTACTATTGCTGCTACTACCACAACTACTTCAGCTGCAACCAGTAGTGCTATTACTACTACAACTACAGCTACAACAACTACTACGACTATAATTGCTAATTCTTCTATTACTGCTATCAAAGCTATTACTACAACTGCTAAACTTGTTGCAAAACTGCTATTGCTGCTTCTAATTCTACTACTACTGCAACTACTACTACCGCTACTGTAACTGCAACTACTACTGCTGCTGCTGCTGCTACTCCTACCACTTCTACTACTTCATTTCCTACTACTGCTACTTCTGCTACTAGTACTGTTACTACAACTACTATTACAATAACTACTGCTATTGCTACAATGACTACAACAATGACAACTACAACCACTACTACGGCTACTGCTACTACTCCAATCACCAGCTACTACTGCTGCTACTACTACTATTGCTATCACTACCACTACTACTACTACTACAATTGCCACTATTGATTTTGCTGCTACTACTACGGCTACAACTACCACTACTACTACTACAACTACTACTACTTCTAAAACTACTACAACTAGCACTACTACAAGTACTGTTCCTGCTAATAAGACTACTAGTACCATGACTATTACTTCTACTATTGTTACTGCTATTGTTACTATTACCACTACAGCTACTACTACTACTACTATGACTACTACTTCCACTACTACTACTCCTACAACTCCTATTACTACTACTGCTACTAGTATCAATACAAATACTACTGCTACTGCTTCTGCTGCTACAACTACTACATCTACTACTACTACTCCAGCTACTACTACTACTATGACTATTACTACTCCCGCTACTACTACTACTATAACTGCTACCGCTATTGCTGCTCTACCTCTACTTCTACTACTACTGCTACTACTACTACAATAGTATAACAACTGCTGCTACTACTACTATAACTGCTACTACTACACTACTACTACATCTACTACTATTACTACTACTACTAATACTACTACTACTACTACTACTACTTCCACTACTGCCACTGCTACTCCCTCTAATACTACTACTACTTCTACTACTACTAGTAAGACTACAACTAGTGCTACTACTTCTATTACTACTACTACAACAATAATTACTACCACTACTACAACTACAAGCATTACTACTGCTCCTACATCTCCTCCTACTACAATTACAACTAATATTACTATTACGACTACTACAATAAGTACTTCTACTCCTATTAATACTAGTACTACTACTCTTATTACTACTACCACTTTTATTACTACTACAACAACAACTACTACTGCTACTGCTACTACAACTACTACTACTAATGCAACTAGTGCTCGAACTACTACAATTACTACTGCTTAAGCTATTTTTGTTGCTGTTATTACAACTACTGCTACTAGCACAACCACTACTCCGACTACTATTAATACTCATAATATTATCGCAACTTTTGCTACTACTTTGGATGCTACAAGTACTGCTACTCCTACTACTACTATTACTTCTACTACTACTACTATAAGTAATACGACTACTTCTACTACTACCACTAGTACTACTACTTCTACTACAGCTACAACTTCTACTACTACTACCACTATTGCTATAGCTTCTACTACAACAACTACTCCTACTTCTGCTACTTCTACTAGTACTACTGCTACAACTACTTGTACAACAACAACAACAACAATAATAATAACTACTACTACAACCACTTCGCTACTACTACTGCTACAAGTACTACTATTGCTACTACTACAACTACGAGTACTGCTGCAACTACTACTACTACCACTACTACCACTGCTACTACTACTGCTACTATTGCTACTACTACTACTGCTTCCATAATAACAACAACAATAAAAATAACAACCACAACAACAACTACTACAACAACTACTACTACAACTGCTCCTACTACAGCTGCTACTACCACTACTATTACTTGACATACTACAACGACTGCTTCAACTACTACAGCAACTACTACAACTACCGCTACTGCTACTGGTCGTACCACTACTACCATTGTTATTACTGCTGCTATTACTGCTACTCGTGCTACTATGCCAATTACTACTACTACAACTAGTACTACTACTCCAACTACTATACTGCTACTACTACAACAACTATTTCTACTACTGCTATAGCTACTACTATGGCTACTACTACTACTACAACAACAACTACTACTACTACCATAACTACAACTACTACTAGTACTACTACTTCTACTACTACTACAACTAATACTACTACTACTACAACTACTACTAATATTCCTAGTAAAATTACTGCACCTACTACTAGCAGTAGAACTACTATTCCTGCTACTAATACAACTGCTACTACTTCTTCTACTATAGCTGATGCTACTAGTACCATAACTACTACTACCGTTGCTACTACTACTACACCTGTTACTACCATAACTAATACTACTGCTACAACTAATACTACTACAACAACTACAGCTAGTGCTACTACAGTTGTTGTTGCTGCTACTGCTACTGCTACTACTACTACTATTACTACCATTGTTGTTGTCACTACAACTACTTATGCTGCTGCTACCACTACTACTACAACTGCTACTGCTATAACTACAGCTAGTATTGTGGCTACCACTACTAATACTACTACTACTATTACTATAGCTTCGATTACTGCTAATACTACTGCTACTGCTACTACTATTACTGTTGCTACAACAACTACTACTATTATTATTGTTGTTGCTACTGTTGTTGTTGTTGCTGCTACTACTACTACAATTACATCTCCTGCTACTACTTGTACTGTTACTACTATGATTGCTACTACTATTGCTACTGCTTTTGTTTCTCCTACTACTTGTACTACTGATACTACTTTTGCTATGACTGCTACTACTAGTACTACTACCACTACTACTACTATGACTATCGCTACTACTACTACTACTACTACTACTACTACAACAACAACAACTATTCATGCAACTTCTGCTGCTACTATTACTATTACTACTATTGCTACTGCTACTGCTACAACCGCTACTGCTACAACTACTACTGATACTACTACTGCTACTAAAGCTCCTACTATTATTACTACATCTACTACTTCTACTGCAGCTGCTACTACTACTCCTACTACTATTACTCCTACAACTAATGCAACTACTACAACTACAACTGTTGTTGTTGCTACTGCTATTGTCTCTGTTGCTGCTACTACATCTATAACTACTTCTCCTACTCTTAATACTACTACAACTACTATGACTACTACTACTACTGCTACTACTTCTCCTACTAGTACTACTTGTACTACTGCTAGTGTTACTACCACTATTATTACTACTGCTACTTGTACCACTACTACAATAAATACTACTCTTACTATGGCTACTACTACTACTGCAACCATTACTAGTAGCAGTACTACTACTGCTGCTACTAGAATTGCTAATACTTCTTCTCCTACAACTACTGCTACTATGACCACTACTACTAATACCCCTGCTACTACTGCTACAACTACTACCACCACAACTACTACTTCTGCTACTGCTAATACTAGTACCACTACTACTGCTCCTATTGCTGTTGCTACAACTACTACTACTTCTACTCCTCCTCCTACTACTATCACTACTACTACTACTACTACTGTTGCTAATATTGTTGCTATTGTTACTTCTACAACAAATACTACTACTAGTATTGTGCCTACCACTACTAATAGTCCTACTGCTTCTACTGCAGCTTCCACTACTACTATGCATATTGCAACTACTACTACAACTACTACAACTACTACAACTACTAATTTGGTGCTGCTACTGCCACTACTAATCTTTCCACCACTACTACATCTCCTACTACTACAACTACTGCCACTGCTTCTACATCTACTAATACTTATTCTACTACTACTATTTTTGCTATGATTAATACCACAAATTCTACTACTACTACTACTACTATGACTATTGCTACTACAACTACTACTACTATTACTATTACTACTACTGTAGCTACTACTACAACTATTGCTATAGCTACTACTGCTACTACTAGTGTAACTACTACTACTACTATTGCTACTACTATGGCTACTACGGCTACTACTACTACTATTGCTGATACTACAGCTACTACTGCTACTACTACTACTACTACTCCTACTACTACTCCTATTACTACTAATTCTATTACTACTACTCCTACAACTAATGTAACTACTACTACTCCTGCCACTGCTACTGCTACTATTATGGCTTCTACTACAACTACATCTATGACTACTTGTCAAACCCCTAATACTACTGCTACTACTACAGCTACTACTACTACTGCTACTACTTTTGCTACTACTACTACTTGTACTACTGCTACTACTCTTTCTACAACTACTACTACTGCTAGTGCTAACACCACTACTACTATTGCTACCACTACTATTACTATTACTAACATTACTGCTCCTTTTGCTACTGCTACTACTATTACTAATACTACTACAACTACCGGTACTACTGCTACTATTACCCCTGCTGCTGCTACTCCTGAAGCTAATACTACTACTACTCTTACTACTACTACCACTACCACTGCTACTACTATTGCTACTACCACTACTACTACTACATACTCCTGCTACTACTACTATTACTATTACTACTGCTACAACTAGTGCTACTCCTACTATTACTAGTAATACAATGACTACTACAACTACTATAACTGTTATGACTTGGACTACTAAAACTGCTACTACTACGACTATAATTACTACTATTGCTGTTATTATTGTCGCCACTACTACTACAACTACTACAACTACTACAACTACTACAACTACTACAACTTCTCCTACTACTACTTTTCTACTACTATTATTGCTACAACCACTACTATTGCTACTACCTTGCTACTGCTACTACAAATACTATTGCCGCTTTCGCTCATACTACTAGCACTGCTGCTGCTGCTGCTACTACTACTATTACTACTACTGGTACTACTACGACTACTACTACTACCACTATTACAACTATAATAACCACTACGACAATGACAACTTCTGCTACTATAATTTCTACACCAACTACTACTACTGCTTCTACTACTACTGCTACTCCTACTACAATGAGAATAACAACAATAATAATAACAACAATAACAACAACAACTACTACTACAATAATTCCTACTCCTACTACTACTACAAATAGTGCTAGTTCTACTACTACTACTACTCTTACTAATACTACCACTACTATTACTATTCTTACTTCTACTACTACTACTACGATTACAACTACTACTTCTACTACTACTACTACTACCATAACAACAACTCCTACTGCTTTTGCTACTCCTATTATGAATACTACTACTGCTAGTATTCTGACTACTATGGCGGCTACTACTACTGCTACTACTACTACTACTCCTAATCCTACTCTTCCTACTCCTCCAGCTACTGCTACAACTACTATCACTATAACTATGACTACTACTACTACTATTGCTACTACTAGTGCTTTTATTACTACTACTACTACAACTAGTACTACCACTACTTCTACGGCTACTACTACTACTATCGCTACTGTGACACTAGTAGTAGAACTAGTTATAGGAATAGTTTTAGGAGTCACAGTTGAAGTCATAGCACTAGTTGCTGTAGCAGTAGTAGTAGTAGGAGGAGGAGGAGAAGTAGTAGTAGCAGTACTAGTAGCCATTATTGTAATAGTAGTATTAGTAGTAATAGTAGTAGTAGAACTAGTTATGAAAGTAGTACTAGTAGTAGTAGGAGTTGTTATAGTAGTAGTAGTAGTTGTTGTAGTAGTAGTAAGTATAGTAGTAGTAGTAGTAGTAGTAGTAGTAGTAGTAGTAGTAGTATTAATAGTAGTAGTGGTAGTAGTAACAATTTCAGCAGTTGTAGTAGCATAATAGTCAAAGTAGTAGTAGTAGTAATAGTAGTACTAATGGTATAAGCAGCAGCCGTAGTAGTAGTAACAGTAGTATTGTTAGTGGAAGTAGTGGTAAAAGAAGTAGTAGTAGTAGTAGCAATAGTAGCAGTAGTAATAGTAGTTATAGCAGTAATAGTACTAGTATCAATAGTGTAGTAGTAGTATCAGTAGCTATAGCAATAATAGTACTAGTAGCACTTGTGGCAGAAGTAGCAGTAGTTATAGCAGCAGTTGTAGTAGTAATAATAATAGTAGGCACAAACGTAGCAGTAGTAGTAGTACTAGTAGTAGTAAAAGTAGTAGTAGTCACAGTACTAGTAAAAGTAGTAGTAGTAGCACTAATAGTAACAGTAGGAGTAGTTGTGGCAGTTGTGGTAACAGTAGGAGTAGTTGTAGTGGTAGTATTAAGAGTAGTAATAGTAGTAATAATAGTAATTATTGCTGTATTAGTTGTTATAGAGGTAGTAGCAGTAGCAGAACCAATAGTAGTAGTAGTAGTCTTAGTATTAATAGTAGCAGGAGTAGTAGTAGCTGTTGTAATAGTAGTAGTAGTAGAAGTAGTAGTAGTTGTTGTTGTTGTAGTAGTAGTGCAAGTCATAGCAATAGCAGTAGTAATAGCATCAATACCAGTAATATAAGTAGTAGTAGTAGTAGCAATAATACTAGTAGCCAAAGTAATTGTAGAAATTGTTTTAGGAGTAGAAATAGAAATAGTAGCAGCAGTAGCAGTAGTAGTAGTAGAAGTAGTAGCAGTAGTAGTTGTTGTAGTAGAAGTAGTGGTAGTAGTAGTTGTTGTTGTTGTAGTAGTAGTAGTAGGAATAGTAGTAGTAGTAGTAGCAGTAGTAGTTATTGTAGTAGAAATAGTAGTAGCAGTAGTAGTAGTAGTAGTAGTAGTAGTAGTAGTAGTAGTCGTAGTAGTAATAGTACTTGGAGTAGTAGTAGTTGTAGTAGTAGTAAAAGTAGTTGTAGTAGTACTGTAGTTGTTCTTGCAGAAGTAGTAGTAGTTATTGTAGTAATAGTTGCATTAGTAGTAGTAGTTGTTGTTGTTGTAGTAGTAGTTGTAGTAGTTGTATTAGTAGCAGTAGTAGTAATAGTAGTAGAAACAATAGTAGTGGAAGTGGTAACAGTTTTAACAGTACTAGTAGCAGCTAAAGCTCAGTAGTAGTTGTTGTAGTAGTAGTACTGGTAGTATCAACAGCAGTCGTAGTAGTGGTAGTAGTATTTTTTCTAGTAGTGGTAGTAGTAGTAGTAGCAATTGTAATACTAGTTGAAGTAGTTATAGTACTAGTCTCAGTAGTATAGTAGCATTATCAGTAGTTGTAACAATAATAGTACTAGTAGTATTTGTGGCAGAAGTAGCAGTAGTTATAGCAATAATAGTAGTAGTTGTAGTGGTAATAGTATTAGTAGGTGTAACAATAATAGTACTAGTAGAAACAGTAGTAGTAGTATTAGTAAAAATAGCTGCAGTAGTAGTAAAAGTAGTATAGTAGTAGTAGTTGTAGTAGCAGTAGGGGTAGTTGTTGTAGTAGTAGTAGTTGTACCAGTAGTAGTAGTAGTAGTAGTAGTATTAGTAGTAGTAGCAATAGTAGTAGCGATATTAGTAGTAGTATTATTAGCAGCAGTAGCAGTAGTAGTAGTTATAATACCAGCGGTAGTAGTAGTAGCAGTAGTGGGAGCAATAGTTGCAGCAATTGTAATAGTATAGTAGTAGTAGTAGGGGCTGGATTAGAGTAGTTGTTGTACTAGTACTAGTTGGAGTATTTGTAGTGGCAGTAGTAGTTGTAGTAGTAGTTGTGGTAGTAGCAGTAGTAGTTGAAGTAGTAGTAGTAGAAGTAGTATTAGGTGTGGTAGTTGGAGCCGAAGTTGGAGTTGGCATAGTACTAGTAGTAGTAGTTATAGTAGCAATAGTGGTAATAGTAGTAGAATTAGTAGTAGTAGGAGGAGTAGTAGTAGTTATTGGCGTAGTAGTAGAAATAGCGCTAGTAGCAGTACTAGCAGTAGTTGTTGTAGTGGTAGTGGTATTAGTAGTAGTGGCTGTAGTAGTACCTGTAGCAGCAGTAGTAGTGCTAGTAGTCGTAGTAGTTGTAGTTGTTGTAGCAACAGTAGTAGTAGCAGTAGCAGCAGTAGTAGTAGCAGTAGTACAAGTAGTTCGAATAATAGTAGTAGAAGTAGCAGTAGTTGTAGTAGTGGTAGTAATAGTAGTAGTAGTAGTAGCACCAGGAGGAGGATTTCTAACAGTTGTAGTAGTAATAGTAGTAGTTATTGTTGTAACAGTAGTAGTTGCAACAATATTAGTAGTAATAGTAGAGTAGTAGCAGCAGTAGAAGAAGTAAAAGTAGCCGCAGTTATGATAGTAGTGGTTATAGCAAGAGTAGTAGTAGTAGAAATAGTACGAATAATAGTAGTACTTGTTGTAGTAGTAGTAGCAGTAGTCACAGTAGTAGTAGTAGTAGTTGTTGTTGTTGTAGTAGTAGTAGTAGTAATAATAGTGGTAGTAGTAGTAGTAGTAGCAGTAGCAGCAGGGGTACTAATTGTTGTAGTATTAGTAGTAGTTGCAATAGTAGTAGTAGGAGTTGTAGAAGTAGTATTAGTATTAGTAGTAGTAGTAGTAGTAGGAGTAGTAGTAGTTGTAGTAGTAGGAGTATTATGAGTACCAGTAGAGGTAGTAGTGGTAACATTAGTAATCATAGTATTAGTAGAAGTAGTAGTAGTAGTAGTAGTAGTAGGAGTTGTAGTAATAGCAGTACTAGTAGAGTAATAGTAATAATAGTAGTGATAGGAGTAGTAGTTGGAATAATAGTTATTGGATTAGTAGTAGTTGTAGTAGTAGTAATACTAGTCCTAGTAATAGTCATAGTAGTAGTAGTGGCAAAAGCAGTAGCAGCAGTAGTAGTAGTAGCAGCAGTTGTCGTTGAAGCAATAGGAGACGCAGTAGTGCTAGCAGTAGTAGTTATTGTTGTAGTTGTTTTAGTAGTAGTAGTAGTAGCAGAGTAATAGTCGTAGTAGTAGTAGTAGCAGTGGTAGTAGTAGTAGTAGTAGTCATCGTAGTAGTAGTTGTTGTAGTAGTAGAAATAGTAGTAGTTATAGTAGTCGTAGTTGTTGTAGTAGGAGTTGGTTTTGGAGTAGGAGCAATAGTAGTAGTAGTAGTAGTAGTAGTAGTAGTAGTAGTAGTAGTAGTAGTAGTAGTAGTAGTAGTAGTAGTAGTAGTAGTAGTAGTAGTAGGAGTAGTCAGAGTAGTAGTAGTAGTAGTAGGAGTAGTAGTAGTAGCAGCAGTGGTAGATGTAGAAGTAGGAGTAGTAGCGGTAATAGTAGAAGTAGCAGTAGTGGCAGTAATAGTAAAAGTAGTAGTAGTAGTAGGAGTAGTAGTTGTTGTTGTTGCTGTAGTAGTAGTAGTAGTAGTAGCATCGGTAGTGATAATAGTAGTAGTTGTAGTAGTTGTCATGCTAGTAGCAGAAGTAATTTTAGCGGTATTGGTAGTAGTAGAAGCATTGGTAGTAGTTGTACTAGCAGTAGCAGCAATTGGAGTAGTAGCAGAAATTGCACCAACAGCAGTACTATTAGTAGTAGTAGTTGCAATAGTGGTAGCTGTAGTTGTAGTAGTAGCCGTAGTAGTCGTAGCCGTAGTCGTGGTAGTAGTAGTAGTAGTAGTAGTAGTAGTAGTAGTAGTAGTAGTAATAGTAGTAGTAGTAGTAGTAGTAGTAGTAGTAGTAGTAGTAGTAGTAGTAGTAGTAGTCGTCGTAGCAGTAGTTGTTGTTGTAGGAGCAAAAGTACTAGCAGTAGTAGCAGTAGTAGTAGTAGGAGTTGTACAAGTACTATGAATAATAGTAGTAGTAGTTGTCATTATAGTAGCAGTAGTAGTAGTATTAGTAGTAGTAGTAGTAGCAGTAGCAGGATTGGTGGTAGTTTTAGTAATAATAGTTATTGTTGTTGTTGTAATAGCAGTAGTTGTTGCAGTTGTAGTAGTAGTATTAGCAATAGTAGCAGTAGTAGAAGTAGTAGAAGCAGCAGTAGTTGTAGTTGTAGTACTAGCAATAGTAGCAGTAGTAGAAGTAGTACAAATAATGATATTAGTTGTAGTAGCTATAGTAGTAGTGGTAGTAGTAGTAGTAGTAGTTGTAGTAGTAGTAGTTGTAGTAGTAGTAGTAGTATTAGTAGTATAGTATTAATAGTATTAATAGTAGTAGTAGTAGCAATTACAGCAGTAGTATTAGTAATTTTAGCATTAGTAGTAGTTGCAGAAGTAGTAGATGGAGTAGTAGTAGTAGTAGTAGTAGGAGTAGTAGAAGTTGTAGTAGTAGTAGTAATAGGAGTAGTAAGAGTGTCAGTAGAAGCAGTAGTTGTAGTAGTAGCAATCATAGTAGTAGTAGTAGTAGTAGGAGTCCTAGTAATCGCAGTGGGAGTGGAGCAATAGTAGCAATAGTAGTAGTAGGAGTAGTAGTTGCAATAATAGTACTAGTAATAGAAGCAGTATTAGTAGCAATTGTAGCATTAGTAGTTAGAGTAGTGGTAGAAGCAGTATTGCTAGCAATACTAGTAGTAGTTGTTGCAACAATAGCAGGAGTAGCATTGCGGTAATAGTAGTTGTTGTAGTACTGGTAGAAGTAGCAGCAATAATAGCAGTGGTGCTAGTAATAGTAATAGTAGTTGTTGTTGTTGTAGTAGTAGGAGTAGCAGCAGCAATAGTAGTAGTAATAGTAGTGGCAACAGTAGTAGTTGTTATAGTACTAGTAGGAGTAGTAGTAACAATAGTAGCAGCAGTTGTTGTTGTTGAAGTCAAGGTAGTAGCAGTAGCTGTAGTAGCAGCAGCACCAGTTGTAGTAGTGATAGTAGAAGAAGTAGTAGTTGGAGAAGTAGTAGTAGTAGTTGTAGCAGTTGTAGCAGCAGTAGTAGCAGTTGGAGCAATAATAGTAGTACCGGTAGTAGTAGTAGCAGTAGTAGCAGTAGTGGTAGTAGTAGTTGTTGGAGCAGCATCGGTAGTATTTGTAGTAGTAGAAACAACAGCTACAGTATTAGTAGTAGTAGTATTAAAAGGAGCAGCTGCAATAATAGTAGTAGGAGAAGTATTATTAGTAAGAGTAGAAGTAGTTCTAGTAACAGAAGTTGTCCTAGTATTAATAACAGTAGTGAAAGTAGTAGTCGTAGGAGATGTGGGTGCAGCTGCAGCAGCAGCAGCTGTAGTAGTAGTCGCTGTGGTTGATGAAATAGTAGTAGTGCTAGCAGTAGTAGCAATAGTAGTAGTAGTAGTAGTAGTAGTAGTAGTAGTATTAGTAGTAGCTGTAGTTGCAACATATGTAGTAGTTGTAGTAATGGTTATAGTAGTAGTCATAGTAGCTGCAGAAGGAGTAGTAGTCGTAGTTGCTGCAAAAGTAGTAGTAGTAGTAGTAGTAAAAGTCGTAGGCGTACTAGTATTAGTAATAGAAATAATAATAGTTGTAGTAGTAGTTGTCACATTTGTAGCAACAGTAGGAGTAGTAGTAGTACTACTACTAGTAGCAGAAGTAGCAATAGTACAACTGGTAGCAGATGTAGCAATAGTAGTGGTAGTGATAATAATAAGAATAACAGAAGTAGAAGTAGTAGTAGCCGTAGTAATAGTAGCAAAAGTATTAGGAGTAGGTGTCGTAGTAGTTGTAGTAGCAATAGTGGTTGCAGCAATAATAGCAGTCATAGTAGTAGTAGTAACAGTTGTAGTAGTATTAGTTGTTGTTGTAATAGTAGCTATTGTAGTTCTAGTAGTAGTTGTAGTAGTTGTAGTAGTAGTAGTAGCAGTAGCAACAGTAGCTATTGCAGTAGTATTAGTAGTATTAATAGTATTAGCAAGAGTAGTGGTAGTAGTTGTTTCCATAGTAGTAGTTTTAGTAGTAGTAGCAACAACTGTAGTTGCAGCAGAAGCAGTAGTGGTAGTAGTAGTTGTTGCAGTAGTAGCTGCAGTAGAAGCAATAGTAGAAGTAGAAGCAATAGTCGTAGTAGTTGTTGTTGTTATAGAGTTTAATGTAACTGCAGTTGTAGCTATAGTAGTAGTAGTAATGGTAGTTGAAGTAGCAGTAGTAGCAGTAGTAAAAGTAATAGTGGTAAGTAATATAAGTAGTAGTAGTTGTAGTAACAATAGTAGTAGTTGTTGTTGTAGTAGACGTAGTAGTAGCAGTGTAGTAGTAGTCAAAAAGCATTAGTAGTAGCAGTAGCAGTAATAGTAGTAGCACTAGTAGTAGAATTGATAGTAGTAGAAGTATTACCAACAATAGTAGTAGTGGAACTTGTAGTCATTGTAGTAGTAATAGTAGCAGTAGCAGTAGCAGTACTTGTCAAAGATGAAGTGGTTGGAGTAGTTGTAGTAGTAGTAGTTGTTGTTATAGGAGAACTAGTTGTAGAAGTAGTAGTGGAATTAGTATTTGTTATTGCAATAGTAGTACTAGTAGCAGTAGTAGTATTTGCTTTTGTAGTAGTAGTACTAGTAGAAGTATTAGTAGTAGTAGTAGTCGAAGTAGAAGTAGTGGAAGTAATTGTAGTAGTAGTAGCCATAGTAGCTATGGTAGGTGTAGTAGTAGCAGTCATAACAGTAGTAGTAGTAGTTGTTGTAGTAGAAGTAGTTGTAGTAATGCCAGTAGAAGTTGTACTAGTAGCAGTAGTAGCAGTAATAGTAGTAGTGGTGGTAGTAGTAGTAATACCCATACTAGCTGTAGTAGTAGTAGTAGCAGAAGTATCACAAGTTATAGTAGCAGTTGTAGTAGTAGCAATATTAGTAGCAGTGGTAATAGTATTAGGAGAAGTAGCAGTAGTAACAATAGTAGTACCGGTATTAGTAGTGGTATTTATAGTAGCAGTAGCAGTAGTAGTAGTTATAGTAGCAACAATAGTAGTAGTAGTAGCAGCAGTGGTGGCAATAGTTGCAGCAACTATAGTAGTAGTAGTAGTAGTAGTATGGGCGAGATTAGGAATAGTTGTTGTAGTACTAGTTGGAGTATTGGTAGTGGCAGTAGTAGTTGTAGTAGTGGTAGTAGTAGTAGCAGTAGTAGTTGAAGTAGTAGTAGTAGAAGTAGTATTAGGAGTGGTAGTTGGAGCAGGAGTTGGAGTTGGGGTAGTAGTAGGAGTAGTAATAGTTGCAATAGTCGTAGTAGTAGTAGTGTTGGTAGTAGTAGGTGTAGTAGCAGCAGTAATTGGCGTAGTAGTAAAAATAGCACCAACAGTAGTACCAGCACTAGTTATTGTACTAGTAATGGTACTAGTGAAAGTAGCATTTGCAGTAGCACCAATAGTTGTTGTGGTAGCAGTTGTTGCTAGAGAAGTTATAGTAGTACTAGCTATAGCAGTAGTAGTAGTAGTAGCAATTGTAGCTAGAGAAGTTGTAGTAGTTCCAGCTCTAGTAGTAGTAGTAGCAAAAGGAGAAGAAGTAGGTATAGTAGTATGAATAGCAGTAGAAGCAATAGTAGTAGCAGCAGCAATAGCAGCAGTAGTAGTATTTGCAGTAGCAATAATAGTAGTAGTAGTAGTAGCAGTAGTAGTAGTAATAGTAGCAGCAACAATTGTAGTTGCAGTAGTAGAAGCAATATTAGAAGCAATTGTAGCAGTAGTAGTAAAAGTAGTAGTAGTAGAAGCACTATTACTCACAATAGTAGTAGTAGTATTACCAGGACTAGTATCGCAATAATAGTAGTAGTAGTAGTAGTAGTAGTGGTAGCGGTAGCAGCAGCAGCAGCAGCAACAGTAGTGCTAGTAATAGTAGTGGTAGTAGTAGTAGTAGTAGTAGTAGTAGTAGTAGTAGTAGTAGTAGTAGTAGTAGTAGTAGTAGTAGTAGTAGTAGTAGTAGTAGTAGTAATAGTAGTAGTAGCAGTAGTGGTAGTAGCAGTAGTAGTAGTAGTAGCAATAACAGCTATAACAACAGTAGTAGTTGTTGTAGTAGCAATTGTAGCAGTAATAGTAGTGGCAACAGCAGTAGTTGCGGTAGTCGTGGTGGTAGTAGCAGCAGAAGTAGTCATTGGAGAAGTAGTAGTAGCAATTATCATAGTAGCAGCAGTAGTAGTAGTATAAGTAGTAGTAGTAATAAGAGGAGTAGTAGCAGTAGTAGTAGGGATAGCGGTAGGAGTAGTAGTTGGAGTAGGAATAGTTGTAGTAGTAGAAGTATAGTAGTAGTAGTAATAGTAGTAGTGGTTGTAGTTGTCGTAGCAGCAATAGTAGTAGTAGTAGCAGTAGTAGTAGCAGTAGTAGTAGTAGCAGTAGTAGTAGTAGTAGCAGTAGTAGTAGGTGTAGGTGTCGGGGTAGGAGTAGGAGTTGCAGTAGTAGCTATAGTAGTAGAAGTAATCTGAGTAGTAGTATTAGTAGTAGTGGTGGTGGTAGTAGCAGTAGTAATAGTAGTAGTAGTAGTAGTAGTAGTAGCAGCAGCAGTAGTAGTAGTAATAGAAGGTGGAGTCGTAGCAGTATTAGGATTAGTAGTAGTATTAGTAGCAGCAGCAACTATAGTAGTAGTAGGGGTAATAGTTGTAATAGGTGTAGGAGTAGGAGTAGTAGTAGGAGTAGGAGTTGTAGTGTTAGTATTAGTACTAGTAGTACAAGTACTAGGAGAAGTAGTAGTAGTAGCAATTATACTGGTAGTAGAAGTAGTTGTAGTAGTAGTAGTAGTATAAGCATTATTAGTAGTAGTAGTGGTAGTAGCATTAGTAGTAGCAATAGTAGTAGTAGA
>RXID01022018.1:0-125012 GCA_005019695.1 Trichopus zeylanicus subsp. travancoricus
AGGACTTTGCTTGCTCCCTCGTTTGCCGCACCTACACCGACGAGCACTCCCTCCCGCCAGCGCGCCGTCTCCCTCGACACCTTCGATTCCGCCCTCCGGGCCCGAGCCTTCAATCCCAAGGACGCCAAGAAAGTCCCCCCTCCCCGCGCCCGTCGATCTCCTGCTCTAGGAGGCTTCTTTAGCTGTATTTTTTAGTTGTTTTTGTTGTTTTGGTGGATGAGGATTTGTATAGGGTGAGAGGCGTGATCAGTGATGAGAATGTGGCGTCGCTGCTTCCAAGCAAGGCTCATGGTGTGTTTTGATGTTTTGTTGCTTCATTGAGGCCATCTGTTCATGCTTGGGTGAGACATTGCGTGCTTTGTTCTCAGGGAGGTTCTTGAAGATGTTTCTAGGGCCTGTTGATGTGCGGGCGACGAGGAAGGAGGTTCAACTCAAGGTTAAAGAGGAGTACAATAGCTACAGAGTATGTCCTCCGTTGATTCCTTAGCTCGTGAATTTTCATTGCACTATTGGTAGTTAACATTGAGGATATATAGCATTGGCTGTTCCGCGTGCTTTTTCTGACTTCCTTTATGACGACTCTGTTGATGGTTTGAAGCTGGGTCACACCTTTTGTTTGGTTTTGCCAGCATTAAGAAGCTACCACTTAGCAAAATAACAGCAACGTAATGCACATTTGCCGTTAATAATTTGGCTGCAAGTTGCCATTCTTTCTGTGAAGGTTCTTTTTGTAAATTTTTATTTAAAAATACTAAAATTTGGACTTATCTATAAATAAAAATATTTGAGGAGTCTATTTATAAATATACAAATATGTAACTTATAATTTAAAATTTAATTAAGTGTTTATTTATAAACATTTGAGAGAAAGAGTGGAGATGAGAAAATTAAGAATTTTAAAGGGTTAGTTATAAAATTATAGATAGTAAAAGTAAAATTTTTGGAAAAAAATTTAATTAAACAACAATCATGGGGTTATAGATAATAAATTTGAAAAGTAGGGGGGTGTAGGGAAATACTGAAATCATGGGGGGGTTTTGATAGAGAAAATAAATTTTGGGAGGTTGTTGGTAAATACTCCCTTGAAGTTATTGCCTATGCCTTATGGAAATATTTCAAACTAAAAAAAATTATTCCTTACAGCTCATTGGCTATGAAAATATTTCAAAATCAATGAAGTTCTCGCCTATACCTTATTGGCTATAGAAATACTTCAAAATAAATGAAATTATCGTCAATGCCTCGTTGGCTATAAAAACAGTTCAAATTAAAAAAAGTTATCACCTAAGCCTTATTAGTTATGGAAGTATATCAAAATTAGTGAAGTTATTACATATGTCTCATTACTTATGAAAATATTTCAAATCAATAAAGGTATCACCTATACATTATTGGCTATAAACATATTTCAAAATCAACAAAATTATCACATATATCTTATTGGCTATAAAAATATTTCAAAATCAATAAAGTTATCACCTATGCCTCATTGACTATGAAAATACTTTAAAAATCAATAAAGTTATTTGCAATGCATTATTGGCAAATGAAAATACTCCAACTAAAAAAATGTTATCTCCAATGCGTTATTGACAAGCGAAAATACTTCAAAATCATAGAGTTACCACTAATGTCTTATTAGCTAATGAAAACACTCCAACCCAAATATTATCTCAAATGCCTTATTGGCTAACGAAGCGGGGGGCGGGAGCTCGTCGGGCTCGCGCGCAGGGGAGTGAGCTCGCCGGGCTCGGGCGCGAGCGGGCGGGCGGGAGCTCGCCGAACTCGCGCGGGTTGGGGGGGCGGGAGCTCCGGGCGGGCAGGCGGCCGGGGGGAAGCTCGCCGAGCTCGCGCCAGGGGGGGTGGGTGGGGGCGGCTGGGGGTTTGGCGGGAGCTCCGGGCGGACAGGCGGGCGGGCGGGAGCTCGCCGAGCTCGCGCGGGTTGGGGGGGACCTCGCGCTGGCTTCATGTTCGAACCCAAAAACCTGCACTCTTATTAGTCTACCGCCGTTCTCTCGTCTATCTCGTACCTCGCTAACCTGACTCGTACTCCCGTAAAATTTGACTGGCCTTACATTGGGGCAGTGTTGTCGCCAATTTAATTTCGACGTCCTTATCGGTTTCAGTCAGATATTATTTACGTACATAATATTATTCACGTAATGATTCATTATTTTTTAAAAAATTTAAATATATTATAATTTTTTAATTTGAAGTTAAAAAATAATTAAAATTAAATTAAATTTTAGTCAAAATATAATTTTTATTTTAGACCTTCGATATATGGTTATACTTCAGAACCGCTGCCATGAGATCGCGCAGAACTAATTATTTTGATTCATATGCGCATAAATGCTCGTCCGGATCATTCAGGTACAAAATTTGTAATTCCACCCCAGATGTTCCAAACTCAATCGATGATGATTATGATGATTAGTTGTATTATCTTAGAATTTATAAATTATGTACTTGTGAAATACATTTTAATGAAAAGTTAAATTTGCTTATGTTAATTTTTAAATTTTAATCATATTCATATCATTTCTTATATATTTTTTAATACACTAACATATATTAAAAGAACAATATCAGTGACTAACTATCAAAATTAATTTTAATTAGCTTAAATAATATTTGAAATTATTGTAAAATTAAGTATAAATTCATTCATAATTTTTCAAATTTTTTCAATTTTTTTAATATTTTATTGTATTTTTAATTTGAAGTCAAAGGACAGTTAAAATATAGTCAAATTCTGGTCAACGCCCAATTAATAATTTAAAAAATTCTTTCAGCCGAAACCGAAACGGCCGAAACTGAAACCGAAACGGCCGAAACGTATCGGTTTCGGCCGGTCCCGAAACCGAAACCGAAACCGAAACGGTAAACCCTGGTTTTTATATAAATTTTTAAAGAATGCGGGTTTCTTAGTAAATTTTTCAAACAGCAAGGATTTTTCTACAAATATTTGAAAAAATATATTTTTTTAAATTTTTAAGAATTGGAACATTTTGTAAATTGAAAAAATGTCTGCCATATTTAAGAAAAATAAATTTTTATGCAAGTTTTTAAGAAAATAATAACTTTGATGTAAAAATTTTTTATATTTTGAGAGCTTTTTTTACAAATATTTTTAGAAAATGAGGGCTTTTATGAAAATTTTGAAGAAAATGAGAATTTTTATGTACATTTTTAACTAATGAGGATTGTTTTGCCAATTTTTGCAAAACAAATGTTTTTTTAGAAATTTTAGGAAAACGAGAGGTTTTTCTAAGTTTTACCCAAATGAGGACTTTTTCATAATTTTTTGAAAATAGTATTTTTTTTCAAAACTTTAATGATTCATGTCTTTCACAAATTTTGATTAAATTAAGAGCCTTTTTTCTAATTTTTAAATATGGGCTTTCCTGACCTTTTCAATAAGAAATGTTTTTATAAATTTCAATAAAATAAGGGTTTTTATAAATTTTTAATAAAATAAAACTTTTATATAATTTTAAAAATGGAGATCGTATGTGAAAATTGACTTTAGAGTAACAAAACTTTTTTTCTTAAAATTTAATTAAAAATCTATAAGAAAATTATTGATTACAAAATAAAGAAAAGAAGGAGTTGTAAGTAAATATTATAATTGCAGAAATTATTTATAAATAGAATATGTCTCAAGGGATTGTAAGTAAAAATTAAGAACCTATATTTTCATTTATTTTTATTGCCCACTTTTTGAATTTTTATTTGTTTAGTCCCTTTGGTAGATAAGCTGCTAACTAGACACTGATGGGATTAATTTTATTCCAATTTTATCCTTCCCTGTCAAAAGGTAGTTAGAAATTGAAATTTGGATTGATTCTTGGTTATTTTCCACCTTCGTAGATGACCTTCGATAATGGTCAAACCCCCAATGACCTTTATTCACAGCCAAGCTCTCATCTCTGTCCCAGATACTAACAACAAATCTCCTTTCCTTCTCTTAATTTTTGTTATTGAATCATTCTCTATTGTTAAACCCAAAACCTTCTCCTTCTTTTTCCTCTCTTTGATGGTCTTCCTCTCACTGGCGCCACCCCACATTTGGCCTCGTCGGTAAGAACTCCTCTGTTGTTGCTACCTCTTCCCATCCCTGCCTCAACTCTTAAGAATTGTTAGTTCCTTATAGTCATTTCTCTGTTAGCTTAATTGTGTCTCGAATCCGGATTTTCCGAAGAGTCTTAATTGTATTATGAAGTAATTTAGTGGGTCTAATCCTTATCTGGATTTATCTTCTTCTAGAAGACTTAAATTAGTAGAAATCTTATTTGAGTCAGTCTTCTACTTTGACTCAAACATAGTTAGGCCACATTTATAAATACTCCATTGATGTAAAGGTTTCAATATAGAGTGAGAAATAGAGATATAGATCAATACTCTCAAGACATCTTGTGATGGTTAGGCTGCTTAGTCTTTTGTGAGAGTTGGTGATATTGGAGTTTCGTCTCCATCGTTGTAATCTTCTCTTTCTCTTCTCATCAATATAATATTTTTCGGATCTTCTTTGCCACATATATCTCTTGTGTGCTATCTTTTCTCCTTTTTTGTTCTTCTTCTACATCATGAATTGTGGTAGATATCGATATTCTGCGCAACAAGTGGTATCAGAGCTTGGTTTAATATGTCTACTATAAAGTTTGATATAGAGAAATTCAATGCAAAGAAAGGATTTTCTATTTGGAAAGCAAGAGTTCGTGCAATTCTTACTCAATAAGGGTTAAGAAACACATTGGAGGACGTCAAGCCTGAAAATGTCACCGAAAGTGTCTGGGAAAACTAGAAGGTAGTGCACATAACACAATCATCCTCAGTCTCACCGATGAGGTACTCTATCCATTTCTTGATGAAACATTACCTTCTGAGTTATGAAAAAAACCTGGAGAAACAATATATGAGTAAGTTTATCTCAAATCGAGTTTACTTAAAGTAGAAGCTCTTCAATTCTCGAATAAGAGAAGGTACGAATATAGTTGATCATCTTAATGCTTTCAATAAACTTGTTTCTTAATTGTTAAGCATTGATGTTAAAATTGAAGATGAAGACAAGACAATTATTTTATTATCGTCTTTACCTCCTCTTGAGAATCTTAAAACTACTCTCATGTATGGGAAGGATTTGAAATTTGATGATATTTCTACTGTCCTTCTATCTAATGAATATTTGAAAAAGATTGGAGGGGATGTATCACACTCAGAAGCATTAATTATCAGAGGTCGTACCAAAGAAAGATCAAGGACAGGTCGTTCTAGATCCAAATCCAAAGAAATAAACTGCAGGTATTGTAAGAAGATGGGACATGAAATTAAAGAGTATTGGAAGCTCAAAGCAAAGGAAGAAAGAGAATCTCAATCTAAAGAGCAAGCCAAAGAACAAGTATCAGTTGTTAAAGGGAGTTCTGATGATGGTTTTGGTAATGTTCTCTCTATTAGTTCTAATTTTGATCGTTATCATGATATTTGGATTCTTGATTCTAGTTGTTCTTACCACATGTGTCCTAATTAGGATTGGTTTGAAAATTACAAGTCTTATGATAGTGGTTTAGTTTTGATGGGTAATAACAATCCATGCAAAACTGTTGAAATTGGAACAATCAAAATTAAGATATTTGATAATATTATTAGAACTCTTACTGATGTTAGACATGTTCCTGATTTGAAAAAGAATTTGATCTCTTTGGGTGCCTTGGATTCTGCTGGTTATAAGTATTTTGTTAAAGGTGGAGTTCTTAAGGTTGCTAAAGGCGCATTGATAGTGATGAAGGGCCTAAAGCATGAAAATTTGTATGAGTTAGTAGGAAAAATCATTGTAAGTGGAGCAGCAATTTCTCAGGCTTCTTCTTCTGATATGACCCACTTATGGCATATGCGTCTCAGTCATATGAGTAAGGTTTAAGTGAGCTCAACAAAAGAAAATTACTGAAAGGCCTCAACTCATGCAAATTGGATTTCTGCAAGCATTGTCTCTATGGTAAACAGTCCAAGGTAAAGTTTAACACCGGTACTCATTGCACTAAAGGCTTAATTGATTATATTCATTCTGATGTATGGTGCTCTCCTATTCCATCAAAATTTGGTGCTCGTTATTTTGTCAGTTTTATTGATGATTTTTCCAGAAAAGTGTGGATTTATTTCTTGCATCACAAAGCCAAAGTATTTTCTGTTTTCAAATGGTGGAAAACTTCAGTTGAAAAAAGGACTGGCAGAAAAATTAAATACCTCAGAAGTGATAATGGCGGAGAGTACAAATTAACAAAGTTTCTCAAATTCTGTGAAGATGAAGGCATCAAACGCCGTTTTACCATCCTAGGAAAATCTCAACAAAATGGTGTGGCTGAAAGGATGAACAGAATCTTATTGGAGAAAACATGTAGTATGCTCAGTACAGCTAATCTTGATAAAGTTTTTTGGGCAGAAGCAGTCAATACAGTATGCTTCATTGTGAATCGCTCTCCACAAATAGCCATTAATTGCAAGACTCCAGAAGAGGTATGGACTGGTCAACCTGCAAATTATTCTTCTTTAAAGATTTTTGGTTGCCCTGTTTATGTGCATGTTGTCAAGGATAAGTTAGATGCACGTTCCAAAAAGTGTATTTTCCGGGGTTATGTGAAAGGCGTCAGAGGCTATCGTTTGTGGGATCCTACCATTTCAAATGTAATTATTGAGAGAGACATAGTATTTGATGAAAGTGTTATGCTAAAATCTCTCAAGAAAGGCCCCAATGATATAATACAAGTGGAGGTGGAGTATGTAGTTCCTTCAGAAGAAGATATTCAGGGTATGCCCAACTCTCAAGAAAATTCTAAGAATCAAATTTCTAAAAAGACTCCACTTCGAAGATCTTAAAGAAAAATAAAGTCACCTGAAAGGTATGGTTTTGAAGATATGGTAGCTTTTGCTTTAGTTACTGATAATGGTGATCCTTCTTCCTATAAAGAAGCAGTGCAGGATAAGAATTCTTTTCAGTGGCAAGTTGTTATGAATGAAGAGATGGATTCCATTCAAAAGAACCATATTTGGGATCTGGTGAAACCACCAGAAGGTAATGGTAAAGACATCTATTGAAGATTCAAATTCAGAGAATAAGATGATTCAAGCCAAGGTGGAGATTGTTGGCTTAATTGTGTCTCGAATCCAAATTTTCCGGAGAGTCTTAATTGTATTAGGAAGTAATTTAGTGGGCCTAATTCTTATCTAGATTTATCTTCTTCTAGAAGACTTAAATTAGTAGAAGTCTTATTTGAGTCAGTCTTCTACTTTGACTCAAACATAATTAGGCCACATGTATAAATAATCCATTGATGTAAGGGTTTCAATATAGAGTATGTGAGAGAGATATAGATCAATACTCTTAAGACTTCTTGTGATGGTTAAACTACTTAGTCTTTTGTGAGAGTTGGTGATATTGGAGTTTCGTCTCCATCGTTGTAATCTTCTCTTTCTCTTTTCATCAATACAATATTCTCTGGATCGTCTTCGCCACATATATCTCTTGTGTGCTATCTTTTCTCCTTTTTTGTTCTTCTTCTACATCGTGAATTATGGTGGACATCGATATTTTGAGCAACATTTCTCCACCCCGTACCCTCCATTCACTAGCCTTATTGGCTCCACCTTGAGCATTGAAATGCTGAAACGGGCCTCGATGGCTCCTCCCTAGCCATCTGCTTCACCCACTCCCTTGATTTGCCCCCCTAAAAGAGCATTTGTGATTTTTTCCCTTAATGTTGACCATTTTCTCCTTTTTATGAAGTTATGTTGTAATTTAACTTTCCTCTTGAATTTTAGGAGCGCCTCTTAGCTATGCAGTCCATAGATTTCTCTAAATTTAATGTGCATAAAAGACTATTTTTTATGCACTTATTTGTAGCCATTGAGCATTAGGTTGTTAATCAAAATAAGGACTTATTTTTGTAGAATGTCAGGAAGCATGAAAAGATATCCGTTTATTGCATTCACTAATTAAGAAATTTGTACTCATTTTTTTGTTATTTGGTATAATTGTATTTATACGTAGTTTGATGTATAATAGGAAAAAAAAAATCTTATTTCTGTTATAAATTGTATTCATTTTTCAATTATGGAGCCAAAATTGACTATCCGTGATAGCTAAAATGCTTGAGGAGCAAACTTGAAATGATAAATGAAAATTAAGGGTAGTTTGAGTGCATAATTAGAAATTATAGGAATATGATTTTCAACAAATATAAGCCCCTATTATTAATTTTCTGTGTATTATCAGAAATCTCTTAAAATAAAAAACATAACTAATAAGATAGAGACATAAAGGAAAATACATGATTGATTAATTTAGGAAAGGAATTACATTGCTTAAATAAGGGCATACCATCAATTTATAATTTAATAAATTTAAATACATAATCATGAATGACATGAAATAAGAAAGAGAATGGAAAATACTTTATGCTCACTGTTGCCTCACTTCCCTATACTTGATTGAGTGAAACTAAACTCAAATGACTGTTTGGTTTGATCCTTAGCGAATGCTGATAATGCTCTAGATTTCAGAGTGTGACTAATTGTCTTATCTCGTGTTAGTTGATCCCATTAATATTTAAAATATCATCAATAACTTTCTGCTTATTGTCAATCAACTTCTTTCGATCTTCGATTTAAGAGAATGATTAGCGGCCATAGCTTATACTAATTATTTTTAATTTAATAGTTAATGGCCTTTTGACTTGTTATTAATTAGATTTAAAGCATCACTAATAACTTTAAGCTTGCGTCAGTTAAACTTGAAGTGTGACCAATGACTTTATGCTTGTTGTTAGTTGACTTTTTTCAAATAAGGCTCTTCGCTGACTAACTAACTAAGCTACTTTAAACCTTCCTTAGCTCAGTTTGAAATGAATAGCAGCCTTGACTTATACCAATCATTTCTAATTTGATAATTAATAGCCTCTTTGTCATATTATCGATTAAGTTTAAAGTGTCACTAATAGCTTTTGAGCTTATGTTTGCTAAGGTTGAAGTATGACTAATGATTTTATGCATATTATTTGTTGACTTCTCTTGAATACAATATTTAGCTAACTGACTAAGTGAGTTCAAGCCTGTTGTATTTCAATTTGAAATGAATAGTAGTCTTGGCTTATATTGAGCATTTTTTATTTGATAATCAATGATCTATTTGACATTTTGTTAATTAAGTTTGAAGTATCACTAATAACTCTTGAACTTGTAGTGGTGAAATTTGAAGTGTGACTAATGACTTTATTCATATTGTTGGTTGACTTCTTTCAAGCAAGATGCTTATTAATTAAACAGGCAAGTTCAAACTTATCTTAGTTTGATTTGAAATGGTTAGATGTTGACCATTTTTAATTTGATAATCAATGGCCTCTTTGATACTTTGTCGATTGAGTTTGGAGGTATTATCAATGGTTTTAAGCTTATTGTCGACTAACCCTAATTGATTTGAATTTTACTCAACCCAGACTTGATTTTGGTTCGAGTTTGATTCAATTCAGTTTAAAGTTCAAACTCAATCTTAATTTAAGTTTGATTTGACTCAGTTCAATGTTTAAAACTTGATTTCAATTTGAAATTGATTTGATTTAATTTGATATTCAGAACTTAATTTCAATCAAGTCTGATTTGATTTAATTTGATGTTTAAAACTTTATTTTGATAAAGTGTTATTTGATTCAATTCATTATTTAGAATTTGATTTCAATCAAGTCTAGTTTGCTCCAATTTGATGTTTAGAACTTGATTTTGATCAAGTATGATTTGATTTAGTTCGAGTCAGGTTTAACCTTATGTTGAATTTATGTTGATCATCAGACTTGGTCTTTACAGATTTTAGGTCCAATACTTATTGGGTTCTTATTAGATCCTCAATGGATCTTAAGTCCAAAACTTATTCGGTTCTTGATAGATCATTAATGGATCTTGGTTTGATTCTTATTGGGTTCTTGATAGACCCTTAATGAATATTAGATCCAACTCTGATTGGATTCTTATTAGATCCTTAATGGATCTTAGATCCAACCCTTAATAGATTTTTATTGGATACTTAATGGATCTTAGATCCAACCCTTAAGGGGTTCTTATTAGATCCTTAATTGATCTTGATTGAGTTTGGGTTCGATCCATATTAATTTGGGTTTGACCAATCATGGTTCATGTCTGAGTTTGACTTGGTTTTTATTTAGGTTCGACTTGATTCGAATTCAAATTTGACCTAGTTCATGTTCAGGATTAGCCTAATCCTAGTTTAGGTTCAACTTGATTCTGGTTTAGGATTTGACCTAGTTCTAGTTCTAGTTTGACCTAATTTTGGTTTAGGTTCGACCTGATTCTACTTCAAGTTTGACTTAGTTCTGGTTCAAGTTCAACCTAATTCTAGTATAGATTCAATTTGGTTTTAGTTCAAATTCGACTTGATTATGTTTTAGGTTCAATGTGGTTCTACTTCAGGTTCAACCTAGTTTCATTTTGGGTTTAACCTAGTTCTAGTTTAGGTTACCTAATTTTGGTTTAGGGTCAACCTAATTTTGGTTTAGATTTGACATAATTCTAGTTCAAGTTTGACCTGATTCTAGTTCAGGTTTGACTTGGCTCTAGTCTAGGTTTAACCTAGCTCTGGTTTTAAATTTGAGTTTAATTTAACCCAATTTGGGTTCAATTCGAACTTGGTTTAGCTCGATTAGTGTTTGGTTCAAACTTGGTTGGCCTAATTAGGGTTTGATTCCAAATTGTTTTATTCCAATTGGGGTTGGTTTGAACTCAATTTAACCCAATTAGGGTTTGATTCAAACTTAGTTTGACCTAATTAGTGTTCGACTCAATTAGGGTTCAACTCGAACCTAGTTCAACCTAATTAGGATTTAGTTCAAACTTTGTTTAACCCAATTAAGGATTATTTCAAACTTGATTTGACCCAATTAAGATTCGGTTTGAACTTTGATCAAATTAGGGTTTGGTTTGAATTTGATTTGATTTGAGTTGACCCAATTGAAACTCAATTGAAGTTGGGTCTGAACCTATTTTAACTCATGTTGATTCAATTTGAATCCAATTGGGGTTGGGTCTAAACCAATTTGCTTTGGATCAACCGAGTCAAGACTAAATTGGGTTTGGATCTGATCCAATATGAGTTAGGTTGAGTTAGGTTGACCCAATTTGAACCCGATTGAGGTAGGGTTTGAACCAACTTGATCTAAATTGACCTAATTTGAACTAAATTGGTGTTGGGTCTAAACTAATTTGATGCAGGTTACTCTGATTTTAACCTAATTGGGGTTGAGACTAAACTCGATTTAATTTTGGTTGACCTAATTTAAACCTGACTGAGGTTAGGTTTGAACTAATTTAGGTTGACATCAACCTTTTCACCATCTTTCTCTATCCAGCTAAAGGGCTCATTTGAGATCCTATTAGCTTAGCTTCATCCATGTTGAATTTCTTAAGTAATTATTTCATGTACTTGGCTTAATTTATGAATATCCCATCTTTTACTTATTGCACTAGGAGTCCAAGGAAAAAGGTCATCTCTCTCACCATGCTCATCTTGACTCCACTTCCATAGGGTTTGCAAAAATTTTACACAAATTTTCATTAGTAACACCAAAAATAATATCATCCAATTATATTTGTACTACTAACAAATCATTATCAATTTTTTAAAAAACAATATGGTGTCACTACAACCTCTTTTAGAACTTTTTGAAATCAAGGAAGAGCTTAGCTTTTCATAGTAAGTTCTTGTAGCTTGCTTTAGACCATATAAAATCTTTTTCAATTTGAAAACATGATTTGAAAATTTTGAGTTTTTAAAATCGGGAGGTTATTTAACATAAACTTCTTCAGATAAAATGCCATTTAAAAATGCAATTTTGATATTCATTATAAATAGCTTAAAGCTTTTAAAGCATACAAAAGTAAGTAGAATTTGAATTGATTCCAAACATGCAACAAGTATAAAAGTTTCATCAAAATTAGGTTTTTTATTTGATTGAAACATTGGGCTACTAATTTAGCCTTATTTTGAACCACAATTCCTTTTTTAGCTACCTTGCTCCTTAGTAGGCAACTTTGCATCTTCTCATGAGGCTCCGATCTCTGTGAACTTCACCCGTGCCATTCTTAGAAATTTCATGATTAAGTAAAGGGTTGAGATTATCACTTAGAGTAAATTAGGGGTCGGGCAACCCAAGCCAGCATTATAAGTTGAGTGTGTCTGGACTATAACAATTTGGGATTTGATGGTCACACTCTTAGGGCCTTCTCCCACCATTAGAAGCAAAGTAACCATGCCTAGCGGTGATCAAGTCACCTATGAATCTAGTGAGTGTTTCAAGGTATGGCTCTAATTTCTAATCCATCTTCATTCGATTGTAAGCCCTAGTGAATAAGTTGTTCATCAAACTACCTATATCTATTATGACATGATGGGTGCTATAAGGACCATGCATCATTGAGATTGCTGATGCATCACTATCAGGTGCCTCAGTTTTCTTTAGGTCTCCTATCGAGAAGATTATGCCTCTCTGGTTTGGGTCATAAGATTTTCCTCCCCCTTATAGTAAGCTAGTGGTTATTAGTTGACGTGAACCTTCATCTCGATCCAAAGGTTTTGTAAGGATCATGTTAGGGTGTCCTTCCTTTGAAGGGCAATGTGATTCTGGTTGGAGCAAAGTTGTGTGCCCCCTAGTATGATCACTAGGGGTTGTTGCTCTCATACTCAAGGGAGTATGACCAAAGAATCATTAGAAACCTCCTAGATTGATCAAAAAAAGATAGAGTAGGATCTCAGTAAAAGTACCAACTATTGTGAGTGTCTGATATACTACTAATTTGATCTGGGAGACTCTTGAGATCAAATCTACTAGACTATCTTTTCATCTTGCAAGGAGGAAACATTGAATAATCAAAATAAGTGGATCTAGCAAATTGGTATTTGTCGCTTACCTTTAAAAGTTCTCTAATTATTTATAATGTGTAGAGGTGATTTGGTGTTTTCAAGATTCCTTGTTTTAGTTGTGATTCCCATTGGATTTCTCATGATTAACGATCTTCCAGAATTACTCAAGATCCTCAAAAAAAATTAGAACTCTGATTAAGCTACTGACATACCAAGACCACCGAGGTTCATGGCTTACCTCTGGATTGTTCCTTCCTAGACTTATTACATTATCAATAACTCCAAAGACTAGTCTGTTTTGAGGTTCTAATCATTTGGGTGTATGGCTCAATTCTTGAATTTGACTTAGTACGTTTGGCTTGGTCTACTATCAATATTAATTATTCATATTAGTTAAGTGGATATTTAAAATTAGTATAATTAATACTATAAAGTAATATTATTTTTTAAAAAAGTATATTTATTAATAAATATTTAATTATAAAATTGAGATATGCACATGGTGATTATTTTTTTAGCTTGAACTCAAAAAATGAGGGAGAAGGGTATTGCATCTACCTAGTTCTAATCAAGAAGTTGTGCTTTCTTGCTCATCTCCAGCTAATCCGAACCTACATAGCAGACCACTTGTCCAGTAATGGCTAGGGGAAGATCCTCTAATGCTCATGTTATTAACCCCCTTTGGGTTATGGAAGATGATAGAGATTCAAAAGAAAATTATAAAGGAGAGATCATTTACCTTTGTACTTCAGCTTTGTTTTATAGGATTTTTAGGGTAACTTGACCTAACCTCTATGGATAATTTTACCATATTTGGTATGTGAATTAGCTGAGAGCATTTCATAGAATTCCTCTAATGTGCCATACTGCGATCTGACGAACTTTGTCATATAGTGGGAGGTGGAGTAGAAAATGGTTGTCATCATAGGATCTTATCACCTAGATTGGCACAAAGGCTAGTGCTCACGTGGATTGTACATGTGTGTGAAATGTTAAGGTAGCATGGCTTAGGTGCTGCAGGTTTAGCTTGGTCGAGGTGACGAGCTATGGAGCTTAGTAGCTCTGGGCCTTATCTAGTTGAGGTGCTAACATGGCTAACTTGGTCCTTCAAGGCCTTGTCTGGTGGAGGTATGATAGAGAATGCTGAGATTTATGGGTTTTAGTTTCAGCTCAAGTCACTTTTTGATTAACTGTGGGCTTCGAGTTTGGTCTAATTATGCCTTTGACACATTATGGCCCCCACAACTTTCATTTGGCTTCTTGCTGCTCGAATGTAAGGGCTTGTACTTTAAAGATGCTCCTAGTAGTTACCTTCTCTAGGAAACCATTACTTCTTGGGATCTGAAATGTTTAATCTTTCATGACTTTCCATTTAATAGTTTAGTGGCCATTATTGCACCTTAACTACTAGGGCAATTCCTTGAACACCATTTGCGCTTGTTGGCTTTTCGAGACATGAATCTTCATTGGCGAGCACCTACCATGGTTCAAATTGTCAATTTGTGTCTATATAAAGAGCACCTTTGGGGGGTGTTTTCTCACCTGCCTTCTACAATCTCGCTTCTCTTTGTTTGTCTTTTGTTACTATACTCTCTTTTTCCCCAATGATGGGGAGTAAATTTATGTTATAACTTTACTTTTTCAGATGGTGCATGTGCTTGTATGGTTTTATGTAGGTTTGAGGACTTCATTCCTCTTCATGGGCAGCTCTTCCCTCTTTAAAATCGTTGGGTTCAAAGGGCGATGTTCCTCATTCACATGAGCTGCCTAACATGGCTCTTGCCATTCTTTACACCAAGTTTCACGGGAAGGTGAATATTGCAGTTTATCCCTTATCCATTGCCTTGTCATGTTGGATTAACATTTTTCATCCTTTGCCACAACTTGGCAATGTCATCTGGAATACGTCCAAGCATATTTTAAACCTCCACAAGGAGGTTTCTAAGGTAAAGTCGACTCATTACAAATTATTGTGTGAGCTTGACTGCACCTAACATGAGGTACAAGAGCTTTGAAAGAGGCTTTTCATCTCCCAAAATCGACTCTCAAGGGACAGGTGTGAAAGGCCTTCTTCTGAACTTGCACTAGAAATGAGTAGAGGAGGGCTAGTCAAGTGGATGAGGCCCATGCCCAGGCCGAGCTGCGGGCAGCGCGAACTGTGGAGCAATTTCTCTCTAGGAATGAGTGTCGAGCCCAATTAGAGTATGCTTGGGAAGGTAGAGTTGCTGAGGTACAGTGGCTCTTGATTGGGGATAAGTCCACTTGGTTCCTATAAGAGTTCACCTACTGTAGAACCAAGGTAATTAATAACATATATGACTAGACATTCAATCCAAATTGCCTCTTTTTCTAGGAAGTGGATGATGATCGAACTTGGTGGTAGTTGCAGGCCTATCTCTCCAGCATTGAGGCAATGGAGGTTATCCGAAGCCCTTTCCCTCTCATTGTCATTGCTCCCACCTCTGTCTCTACTCTTGGGGCCTCTCTCTTGCCTCTACTGCTCAGTGGCTTAAAGTTTGCAAGTGGGTGAAAGCTTGCAGACTGTCATAGATTGAGTTGCTAGGGATGATCATTTACAGCCCTAAATGGCTTGTACCTTATTTTGCTTTGCCTTTGGAGTTCATCTCCTTCTTGTAATTATCTTCGTATTAATGAATTTACTTGTCTATTATTCTTTGTCCTTACTTTCATTAAACCATTTATAATAATTGTCCCATTGTTCAATGTATCTTGAGTATTAATACTTGCACACCATGTCCCTCTCAAGTTCCGCACCATGATGAACACAAGGCATCAAGGGCGCCTGTCCTCAAGGATAGGGCGACATAATCATATTGCTATTCTTCTTTTTGGCTCCTCAACCTTCCTGTTTTATCCGAATGATGACATATGTCTCTAATATTTAATTTCGCTGCTATGGCACACACCTCCGATGTTAATTATGAGGTAATTTACACTTAATCCTAGTTATTAATTTCTTTTTATAAAGAAAAAGCTGATAAGAAGTTTTTCCTTTTTCTTCGCTTTACGCTGCTTTTGAAGTTTGGTCAATTTCAACTTGCAATTTCAATTTATGAATTTCAATTTCGATTCAAGCTGTCGACTTTGATCGGATTATGCCTCCAAAACATGAAAGGCACATCTCTTTCGTGGGTTGCATGGCAATGCGAACTATTTTATGTTGACATTAGACGGATGGTTGGAGCCATCAATCGCGATGATTGATCCAATGCAGTGGTTACAGATTGTGATACGAAATCCGTGGTTAGTATTTACTAAGATCGTAGCAGTACTCGGATGAGGTCTTGTCTCACATGGGACTGACAAACATATTTTCACATTCGAACCCAATCGTGTGCCGACAAGGAAATATATGGGACCGACAAACCAACCGCAAGGATGAGAATAGGTCTTTTCGTTTTCATGTGATGCCCACACAATCTGTGTGACATCTCACCACCAGCCAAGTATCATCCAATATATACTAAATATATTTGTTTTAGTAGAAAATTGGGTTAATTTAAAATGAGATAATGTGAATTATTTTAGGTTAATGTACATATAACTCCTTCAAATATTTGTAATCACACATTTTAAAATTTAAAAGATATATTATTTTTAGATTATTTGTTTGGTTGTAAAGACATCGTTGAGTAGGATTTATTCACAATATAAATAAAATATTTTGTCAAATGTCATTTACGATTTTGTGAAATACCCAAAATATTTTTAGACTAAATTAAAGGATTGAAAATTAAAAGGAAAATTTTCATATACATATTCCTTAAAATAATAATATTTTACTTAAACTTCTCTAAAAGTTGTAATATCTTATATATCTTTGAAATTTTTTTTCTTCCTTAGACTACCTAAATAGTGTTAATTATGATTGTTAAAAGTAACAAAAAGTTATCAAAATTACTATTATGCCCTTGTTTCATATATCTATATATAAAATATTTTAATATAAAAACTTTCTGAAAATTAAAAATGGCTAAAATTTTAATAGAAATTCAAAAAATCATAAAAAGTTTCTAAAAATACAGAAGACCGGTGTGTTATTTTATTTTGATTTTACCAATTAAAATTATTGATGGAGCCCGATTCACTACCGGTTTCAATTCGAGAGCCTCCTTGAAATTGATCCGTTAGGCCACTCTCCCTCTAATCTACAACAGAAAGAAACTGTGAACAAGACTGGTAGAAACTCTTCGGTGATGGCTACTTCAATGATCAAGTTAGTCATAGAGAGTATAGTAGAGAAGAGAATTAGGCATTAATCCCTAGCTCTCCAAAGACTGGGCTATTTATAAGGTGTGGAGCATATCAAGATCTTATGATCTTGGCATTGTAATCTCGCCAAAATTCTTATAACGGATAGTTATGAATCCTAAATCTTTCAAATTTTGCTTCCAAAAATAAGTAAGGGTAAGATCTCATGATTATCTGATTTCTGTTATGTGCTAACTGAATCATCCAAGCCCAACCATAGCTTGATATAGTGCAGCTAAACCATCAAGGCTTCATCATCAATTGAGGACATATGTCATCAAGATCCAAGTAAGGGTTTTAAGAAACCAAATCCTTGGACTTCAATGGTCTACGTCGAGCTATGTGAAGATGATCAAATGGTGGGAAGAGACCTATATAAAGGATCCTTTGTCCTTTCCCTTCTACTTTGGCAAATTTGTAAACCCTTACTTTCCTTCTCTTTGCATCCTTATTTTCCATTAACAAACCTACTCTCACATGGTGTCCTCTTCTACTCCTGTTGACTCCAAGAAGGGATCTCCTACTCTGAAGGAAGATGTGGTTCCTTCTATGAAGAAAACTTCAACTTCTTCCAATGCTTCAAGGAAGATGGCCCCAGCTATAAACAAGTCCTCAACCCCTCACACCACCTCAATGTTGACCATCAGGGTCCAAGGTCCACCTAGATATGGCTCTGTATTTGCATAGTCCACCCATTTGATTGTAGCAAAAATCACCATAAACAAATTGCCCCTTTGCATCCTCTTCTTGAATTTTGACTAGAGGAGAGAGTGTAAACAATTTTCAAGTACTTGCACCTATATTAATATTTCAGTAGTTGACTATATAGATTTGAATTGTCACGTAAGAGTGGACTTGACTTGTGATACGATGATGGACTTATTTTACCACATAAGAGTAGACTTGACCTACCATGCGATGATGGATATATTTTACCGCATGAGAGTGGACTTGATTAGCCACATAGAGCGAACTTGAGTTGTCACAATGAGTGGTCTTGGTTTACCATGATGAGTGATCTTGATTTGCCACGATGAATAGACTTGGGTTGCCATATTGAGTGGACTTGGTTTGCCAAAATAAGTGATCTTAGTTGCCACAATTAGTGATCCTGATTTGCCACAATGAGTGATCTTGATTTGTCATAATGAGTAAACTTAAGCTGTCATATGGAAGTGGACTTGGTTTACCACATGAAAGTGAATTTAATATTATCACATGGGAGTGGACTTAGTTTAACATATGAAAGTGGGTTTAACGCTACCACGTGGGAGTGGACTTAATTTATCATGGAATGTGGATCCGATTGTCATACAAAATAGACAGAGTTTTGTATCCATGTTTTGCCTCTATAAACATGAAGTGCATGTTTGATTGAGCATTTTTTTTAGAAAATCGGACATTCTATTATAAACAAAGCATAGACACTTTTGGTTATTATTGTTATTGCTCCCAAGGCTTAGGCATAGTGCTTTTTAAGCAATCGGTCATTGATTGGTGGTATAGGGTTTTTCCTCTTATCATCAATTAGTTGGTAGGATCCTCCTTCAAATATCCTTTTGACGATAGAAGGGTCTTTCAAATTAGGCTCAAACTTGCCTTTCTTGTTTCAATTTGGGATTATGATTCTTCTCAGGACTAAGACCATTTTTCCTATCTGGAAGAACCTAAATTGAGTCATTTTCTTGTAGGCCTTGGCTATTTGTGTTCAATACATTTTCAGGTTTTGCTATGCCATGAACCTTATTTCATCCAAGGAGTATAGCTTATCTAGGTGAAGATAAATATTATCTTCTCTTGTGATTTCTTCTTTCAAGACAATACCTAGAGAGGGGATTTGCACTTCCAATGGCAAAACTACCTCAATCTCAAACACCAATGCATATGGTATTGATTAGGTAGGAACTCGATATGTGGTGTAATAGGCCCACAGTGCCTCAGCAAGCTTTTGGTGTTAGTCTTTCTAATTTCTGGTAATAATATTTTTCAAGATCATAGAGAAGATTTTGTTGAATGCCTCAATGAGCCTATTGGCTCTTGCATTATAGATGGATAAATATCTCCAATCTATCTTGTGATAATTTGCGAATTATCATACTTTGAAGCTTTTGAAGGATAATCTATTATCAGTAATGATCCTTCAAGGGACATCAAATTGGTTCAAGATATTTTCTTAAAAAATTAGATAATAATATCTATTTTTACCTCTTTCGATAAAATCACTTCAGCCCACCAAGAAAAATAGTTGATTGTTGCTAATATAAAGCGATAGCATCTAGTAGAAGATAGTTTAATTAAGTTGATGATGTCTGTATCCCATACCTTAAATGGCCATGAGGATACTATTGGATGTAGAGAACTTGGGTGTTAATGGATAAAGATATCATAAATTTGGCATAGATGATATTTTCTTACATATTCGATGCAAATCATGGGCCAATAGTAGCCCATACGCTTACTATTCATCATTATTTTTGGGCTTGATTGATGAGCCCCATAGATCCTAGAATGTACTTCATACATAATCTCTTTCGCCTCTTTATTTAAGCGATAATATATACGTAGTTGATCAAAGGACCTTCTATAAAAAGTGTTGTTGATAAGTAGAAAGTGTGCAACCCTCTTTCTAAGTTGTCTATGTAGATTTATCTTCTGAGAGTTCTCCACTTTTGAGGTAGTTGGTGAATGGTGTTTCTCCAATCTATGGTCTCTTCTACTAGTTTAGATTTAGTCCTCTCGTAGTTGATGTTGAAGACTGAGCTCATCACTTGTCTGCTATGAACTATATGATTAGAATTTCTTCTTAATCAGGGTCAGCAAGTATCTTGGCTAGTTTGGCTAAAGAGTCAGCTTCTGCATTGATAGAATGAGGAACCTTAGTTATTTGAACATGTGGGATTTGCCTTATGAGCTCTTGAGTCTTTTCATGATTTTTCAAGAGCTCAAATTTGTGGACTTCATATTTACCTTGGACTTGGCTAATAACCAGTTATGGATCATTGAAAATATATAGGTGTGATATTTTCATATTAAGGGTTATTTTTAATCCTGCAATTAGGGTCTCATATTCAATTTTATTATTTGTGCATGATTTTGAGAGGGAATAAGAGTATCATAAAATGCCCTTATTAGGAGTGGCATAATTGAGTCCAATGCCTGCTCTGATTTATGGAACCTTTGGTCTAATCCCTACTTTGATGGATGATGTTCTATCAAAGTATAGCTTCTAGTAAGGTTTTCTTTCATTGATCAAAAGGATTTCTTCATCAGGGAGCTCACAACTAAGAGGAGAATCATCTGGTACTCGATGAGCTGCAAGAAAAATCGATGAGGGCTTACCCTTTGGCCACCTTTTGGGAAGTAAATTTAATATCATATTCCATGAGGATTAAAGCCTATTTTTCTAGTCTCCTAGTGAGTACGTGCTTAATTATGAGATACTTTATGGAATCAATTTTTGATTAAAATTACTTAATGAGAAAGTAAATAATACCTCAACTTCTTGACCACGAATATGAGCGCTAGATAATACTTTTCGATAGGAGAGTAGTTAGTTTCTACTCCCACCAATATTATACTCAAATAGTAGAGTGTATTTTCTTTACCTTGTTCACTAGTCTAGGCAAGAAGTGTCTCTCAGGATCTCTCCATTACCGCTATGTAGAGGATAAGAGGTTTATAGGGTAGAAATACTAGTAGAACTGGTGGCTTTAGGAGATACTGCTTGATCTCTTCAAAGGCCTATTGGAAATCTTGATCCCAAAGGAATGGAGTGTCCTTCTTCATTAACTTGAAAAAAATCTTGCATTTTATAGAGAGGTTTGAAATGATCTTCTTATGTATGCAATGTTGGGTGGTCGCATATCCAAGATAGATTTGATTTTAGATGGATCAATTTTAATATTGGGTGGTGGCATATCCAAGATAGCTTTGATTTTAGATGGATCAATTTTAATCCCTCAATGTCTGACAACAAAATTGAGAAATTTTTCTAATGACAATCCAAAAATATATTTCATAGGATTCATCTTTAAGTCATATTTCTTATGGTGGTTGAATACTACTCTTAGGTCTTGGACGTGCTTGTCTTTGGACTTAGTTTTGACCACCAAGTCATCGATATAATATTCCACTAACTAGAATATAAGGTATCAAATATTTAAGTCATGACCCTTTGATAAATGATGCCTACATTCTTGAGCCCAAAGGGCATCACCTTGTAGTAGTAAATGTCAATTGGTATCCTGAAGGCCGTATGTTTCTCATCATTAGGATGCATCTTAATTTAGTTATATCCTAAAAAATTATACATAAAAGAGAACATTTCAAAGTCGGTCATATTGTTAATCATAATTTTCATTATTGGCAATGGAAAATCATCTTTTAGACCTACTTTATTTAAGTCCCTATAGTCCACACAAATGTAAATTTGGTCATTCTTTTTCTTGATTGACACGATATTTGCCACCTAATCTGGATATCCTTCCTCTCTAATGAAGCCTGCTTCGATCAATTTTTTTGTTTCTTCTGTCACCTTTTGGTCTAGGTCGAGTTTCATCTTCCTAGATTCTTGTTTGATATGTGAAAGCTCAGGATTAATCGTTAGCTTGTGAACTATAAATTTAGGATCTAGTCCAAGCTTCTCCTTATATCTCCATGTGAAGTAGTCAATGCACTTTTAGAGCACTATTTTGAGCTGGGTTTAACTTTCCTCTAAGAGTTGAGTGTTGATGAAAGTCAGTTTGGGGTCCTCCTCTAAGCTTAGGTTGATCTCAATCAGTTCATTGACTGTGACTTTTTTGGGTTTGAGGATTATTTCTTCATCAAGTGATTCATCATGTCAAGAGAGGTTTGAAGGCATTTTGGCTACATCATGCCCCCTTTCTTTTGGTTCTGATAAAATCTCACCAAGGATGTCACCTTCTTGTGATGTTTGAAGGGTCAAGGCCACCTTGACGCACTTATTAGGGGGTATTAATATCATTTGGCCATCCTGCATATCGAAGAGAGGTGTAATGGTGACCACAAGTGGGCATTTGGAGTACTATAGCCTAGTCCTTTTGTGCTCGCATTTTCTCTTTTAAGAATGTAAGCATGTTCTTGAGGTAGATCCCATAGATTCTTGAAGCAATGACTCTTTCTCTTTGTTTTTAGACATTCATAACCAAATTTGTTGATTATCTGATAAAACTAGTTTGAGAAATATTTAGGTATGACTACCGGTTGATAGTCACCTTCATCTGCTAGATCTTCAATCCCCAGGATTTCATGTATATTTGGGGCACAACAGATTATCTTGTAAAATAGTATTTTTTTTCTTTTCTCCTTTGCATTGTAGAGCAACGTAAAAAGTCATTAATTCCTCCATGACATTAATGCTCAGTTGATCTAATAGCTTAAATAAGCCTTCCAGAACTTTAATAACAAAGAGAGTATTTTCTGTTTAACATCTGTTATCATCTTCGTCAGAAGTATAACCACTTAGATAAATTTGTAGGGCTTCTTCATTTGAAGAGGTTCGATCAGAATCACTTTCTAGGTGGGGAGCAGCAAAGATTAGGCCAACAATCTTTTATTTTACTTGATTAATAGAAGTAGGACCCCTACTAATGTCAGATCTTTGATAGTATTTTGCATTATATTAATATACCTCATGAACATCAAAATGGTGTACATCTCCATCAATTCGGTGTTCTTCACTATCCTTAAAATATTTGAAGCATTGATATAGGGTTGATGACACTACTTTATTTTCATGTATTCACGGCCTCCCTAGTAGTGTTTTGTATGATCCATCAGTATCGATCACATAAAACTTGATGTTTATCATCATCTTACCTACTTTCAAAGGATAGTTATGGCTACTAAAGCTCTTTGGCTATTTTGATTAAACCCTTGTATGGTTATAATCTCAGATAATAAGTGATACAGATCCAAGGTTAGAGCTCTTAGAGTTCGGAGAGTCATCAAATTGATTGAGGAACTGGGTCAATCTGGATGCAATTGATCTTGATCCCATCATTGTTCCTTATGATATACAATGGTTTATTGTGGTCTGTTATTCCAAGCAGTAGGTTATCATTTGATGGTGATGGTAGGAGTTCAGCATGCACATAAAGACTCATTTATCTTCTCTTCAGCAAAGTATGCTTGATAATTGACTAGGTTCTGTAAGATGTGTGCTAGTGTATCCATAAATTCTTGTGACATCATTAAGGCATCAAAAACACTTAACATAGCAAGGATCTTCTTGAGGTGGGCTACTATGTTGTATTCCATCTTTTTTGGTGCAGGTTCAGCTTGCAAGGGCTTGATGCCTTCACTTATCTGAATTTCCTTTTTCTTGTCCTTGGGGATGTTCTTATCTCTATTTATTAGAGCTTGTCTCGGAGGAAGCGCCTTCCCACATAGGAGTTGTATATGGTTTGTTCTCCTAAGTTAAAATCTGACATCATGAGACAAATAAGGTACATATTTAGGGTCACTTCTGAGGCTAATTATGCAATAGAAGGTAGTGGACCCTTGCCCCCATTAGTAGTTCCATAAATGTCCTTGGAGGATGTGATTGATTGATAATCATCTCATTCAATATCAGAATTAAGCATGCGGGGTTTCTTCACGTAGAGGTCTTAAAAAATTCTTTGGATGAACCCTTCTACTTTGTCTGTTAGCATAATCTTCTTCAGGACTTTATATTTAGGATGTTTCTTCCATGGATATTCAAATTGGCTTGACTATGAATATTCAATTTGACTTGATGTGGGGGCATAATGAGCTTTAGAATTAGCTTATTTGATCCTCTCCTGAAATGTCTGCTTCTTCCTTTGGTGCTTACTGGTGTAGGACCTTCCAAAGTAGTCATAATGTTGCTTTGACTTAGACATAGAGTCATATTCACTGTCCATATCTTATATGCATAATTCATCTAAAGTTGGTAAAGTACATCCCTCTATAGGTTCTAGAATTGGAACCTCGCCAAACCTAACGGGTTGAGCATTTATTGTTGGATTGACTGATAGAGGCTGGGATAGTAGCTTGTTAGCATTCATCTTGGATGCATGAGTTGCCATGCAATAAGAGGTCATAGATTTAGATAACTCTCTTTGATAGTGTCTAGCTTTCTTGACACGTGTTTGAAATAAGTGGCACAAGTAGTCATTTTGATCCCGAGGAGGGTCAGTAAGTGGTTTCTCATCAATCCTATGAGGTCTTTTGTATGACTTTTTCTGCTAGCACCTTCTCCATCCTCTTAACTTTCACATAGGGCATGGTAGCCGTATTTGTGACAATTTTGATGTAGGTAGCCATAGCCTTCATATGCTTGTTCAGCATTTGCATTTGACTCCTAACAAATCTCATGTTATTTGTAGCAGCTCTTTCATAGTATCTAACTGTAGTTTGAGTATGTCATAGTCATACTTATAGGCGAACCACTCTCTAAGATAATCATCTTGGGAGCAGCTCTCAGAGAAATCTATGGGATCTCTCATTTCATTAGTAATATATTAAGTGAATCTAGTCGCTTCTTATTGCTTTGCACCATAAAATTTCTCATTATTAAAGTGATAGGGTGGGGATTGACTTAGTTGTAAACCTTCAACTGTAAATATAGCAAAGTATATTGCAACCAAAAGTTTGCTTTATTCATTTCCCACATTAGGGTCCTCTATTAAATCTTTGAGTTTGTTAGGGAAGCATTCTTCAAAAGTTACTTGACTTCTTTCTCCCTTAACATATTCATCCAGAGCATCGATATATTCTTAGATGGCTGATTTCTTGACATCATGTTCATCTGGCTAAACTAGTTTCTTCTTCTTACTTTTGTTCTTTCTTTTCTTGATGCTTTGAGAAAGTAAGACAATTTGCTCTAATGAGCTTTCTTTATCACCATCCCAGGCTCTTCAAGATTTCTAGTTATTTTTTTCATCAGTTTCTTTAGTCTTTTTGAAATATAGATGTTCCATAAGTGCCTAGTTCGGGAGTACATTGTGCTTTTTCCCCAAAGTGGATTTCAACAACTGATTCATGGTCCTTGAATATAATAATATGATTGATGTATTCAGTGGGCATTTCCAATAAGTCTACCTTCGAGAGAGTTAGCTTACCTTCTCGGTACCGCTATTCAACCCAATCCTTGAACATATAGCAGTCTTCAATAGTATGCTCCAAAACTCAATGGTAAGGATAATAGTTCGAGTGATTTATTTTATTGGTCTCAATTGGCCTATTGGATTACGGCAATTGGAGGACTAACTCTAGGACATTTTGAAAGATTTTACCTACCTATTCTCTTTTGAAAGAATATTTATTTCTGAACCTTTGTTAGAAATCATTGGATCATTCCACTTCTCCATCTCCTCCAAGAGTTGATGGCTTCTGAGGATTACCCTTGTTCATGGTGGGGTTTAGAGGTTTCTTTTACTTAGTTGCTATGAATGCAGTACTCATATTTTTGGAAGGCTCTCTACATTTTACCTTGTCTTTTTTTGGCTTGAAACTTTGTGAACTAGATAAGGTTGGTGGGTCAATCCTTTTTAGGTTCTTGACTTGTATGATAAGGTCTTGGAAGGTATGGATAGAAGAGGTACTCAGATAAGGTGTCATCCATCCTCCCCTTATGTTGTCGAATACTAGGTTCAGTATCTCGAATTGGCTCATGGGTTATTTACACTTAATGCTGAGATTTCTCCACCGTGTGATATAATTCAAAATCAACTCATTATCACTTTTCGGTATTGAGACAAAGTCTACAATAGTCACTTTATCACTAACTCCTCCAAACCTAATTTGAAAATCCTCTTTCCTTTGTGCCCAAGTTTATACGGATTCTAATTGCAAACTAGCATACTACTTGAATGCTACTCCTGTCAAACTTGCTAAAAATTGGCAAAGTAACAATGAGGGACTATTACTTGAATCTCTACACAAAGTCATAAAGTGAGTTATATACTATTCAAGATTGCTCATGTTATTAAACTATTTGAAACTAGAAACTATATAGCCTCTTGGATATGACACTCGATCATGATGGATAAGGTATGGTTTGTCAGCATCATTTACCCTACTCATCTTACTCCCTTATCTCAGCTATGTAGTTACCATTTATTGTACATGCTATTCTATGTATGCTAGGAGTTCTATGTTGTTAAGGATCTTTGAAATTAGAGATTGGGTATCCTTTACTGAAGGAGGTACTTGTGAGGGGCCTACATTTTCATGAATGGAGATGCACCTTCCGCTGCCTCTACTACTTAAGATGACTCTTGAGATCATTCTAACTTATTGAGCTTCTGACTCATTTGTAGCATCATCTCCATCAACTCCATGACCTTCTTTTGATCTTCATCTTTCTCTTTGCCCTATTGTCTTAGTTTTTCTTGTTGTGCTTCTATGGTCACTTCTTGATTGGAGCTTTTAGTTATAACTAATGTTTCTGTCAAAACATTATAGTCTATACCTTAAAAATCAAGTCTAGGCTTTGGGTTGAGGCTAACTTCTCCCATCAAGCTAGTCATCTTATTCAGGAGTCTACTTATAGAGTAGATCGCCATACCTTCTCTTTGGCATGGTATCAAGGATTAGTTCACAAAAGCTCTCTCCTCTTGGATTTCTTCATTAGTAAGTCTTAGTTAGATAGCCTTCTTTTGGCATTTGGCCAAATGAGGTGTGGGCTCATGGTCCCTCCTAGAGTTACGATGAGAAATGATTCTGATAATGTGGGTGGTCTCTTTTGGCAAACTCCCATATTGAGTTGTAGCTTTATGATGACTCTTGCGCAGTTTTATTTGGTGATTTACTTTTTTACCACAGTTTTAAGGCAAGATTATACCCTCTGTGATTTGCTCCTACCCTTCTCTAAATTTCTTAATGGTCTGAAGGAGTTCGAGGTAGGGATGGTAATGACCTACTTCATTTGAGGGGTAGGTTTTCCAAGTCGGCTGAAAATTCTAGTAGCTTTCTCTTTACTTGTGACAGCTAGAATAAGATCTTCTTCATTGATGCTTGTGTCTGGATTTGTTTTTGATTGCCCCTTATGAGGACTTCAGTGAAGGTGGCCAAAAATTGAACTTTGTTTCGGTCCTAACCTCTAGAAGACTTGTATCCTTTTTGGTTAAGGTATGGCTTCTAGCTTTTCATTCGAACAATCCTCCTTATTAAGGATAATGACATTGGACGTCCTTTCCCTTAATGGAAGATGAGAACCAGACTAGTTTTACATGACGATAACCTCAGTTAGTGTAATAGTATATGCCTTCTTGAACTAGACGACCTAAGAGACGGTCTTGAACTTGATATGAACTTCTGCTGCTTTTGTAGCAACTATTGATTGAGGTAAATGCATAGCTAATCCTGTCCCTAGAATAATGGTGTATCTTGGGGAAGAGATGGTCTTTGTTGTTGTTATTTAATTCTTTCTTCTATAAAAGAGAACACAATTGATAAGTATTCAATCAATCATAATTCTATCTTATTAGTGTCTCTATCGTATTAACTAGATTTCTACACTTGAAGGAGAAGTCATATCCCACCGGATGTGACAAATTTTGTGAGATTAATTTTGCAGTCTGGAATAGCATAAATCCTAGGAGCAACCTCGAATTACAAATCAAAATTTGTTTTAATATGAAGTGCTCTATCAAGTGTTGTGGGAACATTGACTTTCAATAAGCATAAGTCTTATTGTTAATTACCCTGACAATTATCAGAAACCTTTTAAAGTAAGAAACTTAGTTAATAAAATAGACACATAAAAAAAAAGAATATATTTAATTGATTTTAAGAGATGATACATGGCTTAAGCAAGAGTATACCCTTACTTTACAATGAATTGCAACATAGAATTATAGAAAATATGAAAAGAAAATAAAGAAAAAGAAAGAGTGGAGAAGAAGTTTTGACGTGTACTAGCACCTTGCTCCCTTATTCTAGACCATGTGGCATCTAACCCAAATCGACTAGGTCTTTAGCAGGTATTGATGGCATCATCTAATGGGATGTGAAAGGAAATATGAGAAGTTTGAAGTGTTTCCAATAACTTTGAGTATTAACAATAACTTCATTTGGTTTGATGGCATCACCAATGGCTTATAGAATTAGCTATAGCTTTGAAAATTGCATCGCCAACTGCTGTGGGGGTTGACTAATTTAAGAGGTATGTCAATAACTACTTCTAGGGTTTACTAGCTTGAAAGAGTGCATCGTCAATGTCTTCTGGGATTGACTAGCTTGAAGAGTATATCATTAATTGCTTTTGAGGTTGACTAGCTTGGGTACACCACCAATAGTTTTTTGAGTTAACTAACTTGAAGGGTGCATCGCCAACAACTTTTAAAGTTGACTAACTTGAAGGGCACATCGTCAACTACTTATAGAGTTAACTAGCTTGAAGGGTGTGTCATCAATGGCTTCTGGAGTCAACTAGCTTAAAGAATACATTGACAACTGCTTCTAGGGTTGACTAGGCTAAAGTATAGCCAACAGATTTGAGCATGTTAGTATTTAACTTCTTTGATTTAGTAGCGTCACCAATGACTTAGGGGGTTAGGTATAGATTTGAAGTGTGGCCACCAACTTTGAGCATGTTGGTGATTAACTTCTTTAGTTTGGAAGCATCACTAATGACTTATGGAATTGGGTATAGCTTTGAATATATTCGTGATTAACGTCTTTAGTTTGGTAACATCACCAATAGCTTATGGAGTTCGATATAACTTTGAAGGGTTGCTAAAGGCTTTTGTAATACATCCAGTAAGACTTAGTTTGATCTTATTTAGTTCTATTTGAACTAATTTTAGTTTAGGTTAGTGTAGTAACATCACACTTTGTTTATAGCCTTGGAATATTGCTAAAGACTCAACACATCCAATAGGACTCGATTTGACCCTAGCGTCCAAGCTTAGCTCAGAATCAATTCAACACTCAATTTCAATTTGAGTTTGAAATTGATTCAACTTAATATTTAAAACTTGACTGAATTGTGATTTACTAACTTCTTCTTAGAAAATAGTGATATATTCTAATCTTCCTATTTTCAGAATCTTCAATGATCGAGTTCACACTCACACTTAATAGTATGATCAGGGGAATCATGTGAGACATCAAAGTCACTAAATGTTCAATAATAAATACATTTCACCAAGCTTAGCATCAATCTGTAGAAGAATATTTAACAAATACCGATCATTGACTTTAGTTAGAGCAATACTGATTTTAATTCAAATCTGATTCGATTCAATCCAATGTTTAGGATTCGAATTTGGTTTTATTTAGATTGAGTCAAGTTTGGCCTTATGTTATACCTTTATTGAGTTCTAGTTTGCATTTTGATGGACTTTAGTTCAAGTTCAAGTCAATTTAGTTCAACTTGATTTCAGCTCTGGCTCAGCCTAGCTTAGTTCTGGTTTGATTTTGAGTTTGTTCTTTTACTTTGGACTTGATTTAACTCAATTAGGGTTTGATTTGAACTTAGTTCAATATAGATTGGATTTAATTTGAACTCAACATGATTTTAAATCAACCCATCTCAAGGCTGGTTAGTGTTGAGTCTGAGCTTATTTGATCTAGGTTAACTCAATTTGGATTTTTTCGGAAGTCCAAGTCGATTTGGATCTTAATCAATTTATTTGATCAATTTAGGCCCATTTGAGTCAACTTGGTCTTTGTCCGTTTGTTTTAGTTGAGTTTAATTTTAATATAATTGAGTTACTTCGTATTAAGTAATTTGATTTGAAGGTCTTTGGCTATTTAGGATAATTTCAAGCTGACTTGTGGCTTGGTCTTAAATGTGCCAACCTGAGGGATGGTTTAGCTCACAAGCTCAAAAGTTGACTTAGAGGTGAAAGTCCAAGGGCCGACTAGGTGTGAGTCTAAAGACTAGCTCAGGTGTGAGCTTGAAGGCTGGCTAAGATGCAAAACCGAAGGCTGACTAAGGTGCAAGCCTAAAGACTGGCTGGATGTGAGACCAAGGACTAGTCGAGGTGCGAGCCTGAAGGCTGGTTAAGTGTGAGCTTGGAGGTTGGCTGAGGTGGGAGTCTGAAGGCTAGCTGAGTAAGAACTCAAAGACTAATTAAGTGCGAGTCTAAAATTAGATTGAATGTTAACCTAGAGGCTGGTTGAGTGTGAATTCGAAGGTTGGTTAAGTGTAAGCCTGAAGACCAGCTTGGATACGAGCCTAAAGGCTGGCTAAGGTGCGGGCATAAAGGCTAGCTAGGTACAAGCCCGAAAGCTAGCTGATGTATGAGCCCGAAGGCTAGCTTTGATGCGAGCTCCAAAGCTAGCTGAGGTGCGAGCCTGATGGCTAGCCAAATACGAGTCTGAAGGCTGCCTTGGATATGAGTCCAAATTCTACCTGAGTGCAACCTTGAAGGCTAGTATAGTGTAATAAGGATTCACCATCTTCGAGAAAAGGGCTGTGGATGGCTGTAGCAATATTGAGAGTTTACAGTGTTCGAGGGGCCACAAGTGGTCACAAACATAAAGTTAATGGTGGTGCAAGCATAGATATAATAGAAATGAATGAGCCCACAGGTGGCTACGAGCATGCAGTAAGCCAATTCCTCCTCCTTCTGCATCTTCTCTTTTGATTTGCCTTCGTTCTTCACTTCCCAATTTTTTTATATTTTTATTTTTATAAATCGATGTTTATATCTTTCTCTTTTCTTAAAATGTCTAGATTTTTCTTTTCTTCCTTTTTTTTTTTTGACAACAAGTTATTTATTTATTTATTCTTTTTTTTCTTCACCATCTCCTTGTTCTCCCATGTGTTTTCTTCTCTCCTTCACCGGAGAAGGGTCAATCTCCATCAAAATTGGGCCAAATCCAGTGGCCCTACTCCTCCAAATCTGGGCTGGATCCGGCTGAAACTTGGTCGAATCTGGCCTCAGAGGTGACAGATTGATAGCTACAGATGTGGGTGTGGCTGAAGGGTTGCAGGCTGGAGCTCAGGGAGACTGATGCAGCGGGAAGAGGGGGCACCAGGGGTCAGAGAAAGAGCACCGTCTTCTCATAATGATAAATCTGCTTGATGTAGCCGGAGGGGGCACAAGGGATAGGAAGAAGATCACCGTCTTCTCACCACGATAGATCCTTGAATCCACAAGGAAGATAAAAAGGGAACAAACCCAAAATAAGAGAATATTATTGATAGAAAAGTCTTCTTCCTTTGTTACAACCTTGGGCTGTATATATAGCCCTCTGATAAACTTAGAGTCCTACTTGGTATAGACTAAAAATAGGACTTAGATTCTACTAAGAATTCTACTTAACATATCTTAAATAAAGATATATAAATCCTATTCCTTATTGGGCTAGGACTGTTATTGACTCGGACTGATAAATAAATCTTAATTTTGATCAATATAAAATCCGAATTATCCAAAATAGTAAATAAGAGACTTGTAGGAATCGATCTCAGCTTTCCAACGGATAGTTATTTGCTGAATTTGGATTAATATCTTAGGAGATATGGCCTTTGGACTGTAGCTGTACGAATCTTGACGGATCCTGATTGGAGTTGGAATTCAACTTGGACTGGATCTCTAATTTTACTGTGAAAAAAGATGTAGTTGTCCTACATCAGACCCCTCCACTTGTAAAAGACTTGTCCTCAAGTCAAAGATTGGAGTCTCCATTGGTGCAATTGTGCTTCCCTTGAACTCTTTCCAACATAAAACTTGATGATGTAAACCAATAAGATTTCTTCGAGTAACATCTTCAGCACTTTGATTTCCTATTTTCCTTCGACACAACCACTTAAACTTTTGCAGGATTCCTTTTGACCTTATTTGAAATAAATTTTTTTGTACACACCAACTTATGATTTGTTCTCATGCAATGAAAGTATTCTTCGCAAGTTTGCTGACAATTGCAACAATAATTTGGATATGCCATTGCAAATTTCGAATCTTGCATAGTGATAACTCCTGTAGAAATTTTCTCTCGTTGTTCAAGAGAGTTGGCTTTTGATGACTTCAAAGAATAATCTTGACTAGCACAGTCAATATTTTCACAAGTAGAAAACTCTTTCTTGCAGCCATCAAGATTGTCAACTGATTCATATGAATTCTCATAGATAGTATCTTGAAAATTTTCTGTAACATCCAAAGCTACTTTTGTATGATCTTCTAATTTATCAAAGAAAGAATCTTTGGGGCTCTCAATAAATTCTTCACTAGTTTGTTTGTCTTCCACACGATCCACAGCCTCTTCTTTGACTTGATAATTCAATACTAGAGGAAAGTTAGTAAGATGTGGAATTAATACCTCATGGTTGTCTCCATTGATTTCAATGCCAGAAGCCTTCGGATGAAAGATCTGTTTTACCTGATTTTGATCCCCTTTTAAGAACTTTATATTGAATAGTTTGAGCATCTTCACCCATGAGCGAATTTTTGGTTTGCCTTCACGTGTTCTTTGGACTTGAATTTGCTCCCACCAAGATGAAGCATAACCATCAAGTTTGTATTCAACAATTTTCACTTTCTTCTCTTCAGGAATCTCCATAAACTTAAAGAATTTCTCAACTTTATCGATCCAAATAAATAAATTCTCATAGCCATGAAAGTATGGAATATTCACCTCACCATGGTTTTGGTTTTCCTGAATAGCTTCGTCTGTTGATCTCCAAGACATCGGACCGCGAGCCTCTTCGACGATCAATTGCTGAACTTGGTTCTTAGTTTCAATCTGTTTCAAAGCTTCATACTTCCTAGTGATAGAAGCAAGAAAATTTTTTTTAATCAAATCTCGAATTTGATAATCTCCTAGATCACTGTCCATGGAGTTGTTGCCACCAACTACGATCAATGGAGTTGAGCTCAGGAACAACGTCGCTATGATACCACTTGATGCAGCGGGAAGAAGGCACGAGGAATAGGGGAGAAAGCACGAGAGATAGGGAGAAGATCACCGTCTTCACTTGATGCAGCAGGAGGAAGGCATGAGGAATAGGGAGAAGATCACCGTCTTCTCACCACGATAGATCCTTGAATCCACAAGGAAGATAAAAAGGGAACAAACCCAAAATAAGAGAATATTATTGATGGAAAAGTCTTCACCTTTTTTGTTACAACGTTGGACTGTATATATAACCCTCTAATAAACTTAGAGTCCTACTTGGTATATACTAAAATAGGACTTAGACTCTACTAAAAATTCTACTTAACATATCTTAAATAAAGATATATAAATCCTATTCCTTATTGGGCTAGGACTGTTATTGACTCGGACTGATAAATAAATCCTAATTTTGATTAATATAAAATCTGAATTATCCAAAATAGTAAATAAGAGACTTGTAGGAATCGATCTCATCTTTCCAACGGATAGTTATTTGCTGAATTTAGATTAATATCTTAGGAGATATGGCCTTTGGACTGTAGCTATACGAATCTTGACGGATCCTGATTGGAGTTGGAATTCAACTTGGACTGGATCTCTAATTTTACTGTGAAAAAAGATGTAGTTGTCCTACATCAGAGACCCAGCGGTGTTGGCATTGGCAGGAGGCAGAATGAGCGGCAACAATGGGGAAGGCTATAGGTTGGCGAGCAAGGGGACAGACCTGGTGAGGCAAACAGCCGACGGAGTAGTCACCCTCATGGGCAAGTGGCCGGTGAGCTAGCTTTCAGCAAAAGGAGTGGCACAAAGGGTGTCCGGTCCAGTGCACACAAGCAGGATCAGTATAGGCAAGTCCGGTAGGGCGATGTGGGCTCCTATTCGGATGTGGACCAATGGAGGACGGTAATCAGGCTAGGTCCAAGCAGTGATAGGAGCAGAGAGGATTAGCTGGTGTCTCAGGCGAGGTGCTGGCGTGGGCTAAGGCGCAGGAAGCGACGATGAAACCCAGCTAATCGAGACTTGGCCAAACTAGCCAGGTCCTAGTTTTGTGTGGGCTGCTGGATGGCAATGCAGTCGGGTTACAAGCTGCTCTCGGTGATGAAGACACGAGAGGTGATGGCTCAGGTCGACAAGCAAAAGGCTAGTAGAGGGAGAAGCTCAGGCAAAGCTAGATGTAGAGGCCGGAGAGCTGGAGCCAGAGGCAGAGATTGGGTAGAGGTTGCAAGGTGAAGGCCAGAGGGGATGAAACAATGGAGCCTCTAGCAAAAGGAAACCAAATAGAGAAGAAAGGAAGAGAAAAAACAAAAAAGATAAGAGGTTATATTTTTTTCTTCCTTCCTAATTTTGATTTTAGCTTTTTTGATATGTTCTTTTTTCTTAATGAGCTCTTTGACCTTTTTCCATCTTCTCTTCTCTAATTTTTTGATCTTTAATCTCTCTTTTTTTGATGTTAACAAGTTTATATAGGATTTGAGAAGATCAAGTTGATTTAGAATAGATCTCGTTCAAATTTGAATCGAGAATTTTGTCTATTTATTTTGAATAAGTCTATTTAGATTGGATAATTGTAGATGTGTTTGTTGATTGTGGATAACAAAGATTAAAAAATTATATTCACCCTGGATATTAAGTTTATAAGGGGGTTATTTACAACGTTTTTAAAAAAATTATACTAAATTATAATTTTATAATTTTTAGGAGATTTTTTATAAAAAGACTTGTTTATAAAGTTTTGAAACTTTCAGAATCCTTTTTGAACAAAATTTAAGACTTATTCACAAATAAAAAATTTTCAAGGGACTTATTTACAAAAAGTTGAAATTCTATGGATTTATTTATAAATAAAAAATTTTGAAGGAGTTTATTCACAAACTCTATATTTCACAAGCATCAAGTTATAATTATCAATCTTTTAAGGTGCTTATTTACAAATCCTAAATTTTACTGGACTAATTTATAATTTTAACATTTTATTAGACATTTCTGTAAAATTCTTATTCTAGGGACTTTTTTGTAATAAAAACCTAGTCAAGAACTCATTTATAAATATTTATTCACTTTCAGGACTTATTTATAAATTTTTTATATTTTGTCATTTTAGTCCAATTTCAGATGAATTTTGGGTTTAATTTAATCTAAATATCCAGTCCACCCAACCCATTTTAATTTTAGCCCAAATTTCTTAAGAATTCAAATACAAATTAAGCTCAATTTTCAGTTAAACTTGAGTGCGATTTAAGTTTAACTGAGACCCACATTTGAGTCATGATTTAGTGATATACAAATCTTAATTTTAATCATATTTTAATTAAATTTGATTGTAATAAAAATTACCTCACACACCCCTCATTGTTACTCCACCAATTTTCAATAAGTTTAATTGAGATAGTATTTGAGTGGTATACCAGCTTGCAGCCAAAATCCATACAAACCTAGTCGCAAATGAAAGAGGCCTTTTGAATTAGATTTGGAGGAGAAGTGATAAAGTAACCATTGTAGATCTCATCTCAACACCAAAGTGTGATAATGAATCAATCTTAGACTACATCACACAGTGGAGAAATCTCAACATTAGGCATAAATAATTCATAAGTCAATTTGAAGCCATAAATTTAGTCCTTGGAAATATAAGAAAAAACTAGATGACACCCTATCTGATTACTTCTTCTATCTATACTTTCCAAGACCTCATTATACAAATCAAGAAGTTGGAGAGGATTGGTCAATTTTCAATCAAACTCAGACGTGATTTAAGTTTAACTGAGACCCACATTTAAGTCATAATTTAGTGGCTTATAAGTTGTTATTTTAATCATATTTTAATTAATTTTGATTATGGCAAAAAATACCTTAAATAGTCCCAAGTATACATGAAATCCAGAAAACCAAGCTCCAAAAGCTAATGCTGACTATTAGCCTATAATCACGCCCAAGTACTTTTCAGACTAGCTTCATTAAATAATCAAGAAATCAAGTTATGGACATCCACAAACAAAGAAAGAGAGTCATTTCTTCAAGAACTTATGAGGCCCACCTCAAGGGTACGCTTATATCCCTGGAAGAGAAAATAAAAATTTTGATGGATTAGGCTACATTACTCTGAGTACCCATACATGTTTTATGGTCTCTATTGCACCAATGTCAGATGATGAGAATGACCAAATATCCTCGATGTCTTCTAACTCACAAACCATATGTATTGAGCTAGGTATGGCTCTCTAGATATCACAAGAAGAGAAAGTCCTTAGCAAAGCTTCACCCAAACCTGAAGAAAGGGGTCATGATACAATCAAAATGCTCTTGAAACCAAAAGAGGAACCTTTATCAAGTCCCAATCAATATGAAAAACTACTTGATGAGGATATGATCCTCAAACCAAAATAATCTCCACTAGAACTTGAAGATGGGGGCAAACCATAACTGATGAAATGATGGAAGTCAACCTTGGTACAAAAGAAGATCCTACGCCAACATTTATCAGCACACAACTCTCAAAGGAAAGCTAAACCCAACTCAAAGTAGTACTCAATGAATAGATTGACTGCTTTGCATGGAGCGACAAGGAGATGCCTAAACTTGATCCTAAAGTCACAGCCCACAAGCTGGCCATCAATACTGAATTTTACCTGTCAAAAAAACACTAGGAAGATGAAACTCAACCTAGAGTAAAAGGTAATAGAAGAAACAAGGAAATAGATTGAAGTAAGCTTCATTAGGAAAAATAAATGCCTAGATTAAGTTACAAGTATCGTGCCAATTAAAAAGAAAAATGGCCAAATTCATATTTGTGTGGACTATAGGGACCTAAATAAAGCATGCCCAAAAGATAATTTTTATTACTAATTATGAAAATCATGATCGATAATACAACTGATCTTTAACTATTCTCCTTTATGAATGATTTTTAATAGTACAATCAAATCAAAATGGATCTTGATGGTGAAAAGCATGTGGCCTTTTAGACTCCAATTGGTATTTACTACTATAAGGTGATGCCCTTCAGGGTTAAGAATATAGCCGTCACTTATCAAAGGGCTATGACTCAAATTTTTATGACCTCATACACCGACTAGTCAAGTGCTATGTAGATAGCTTGGTAGTCAAAACTAAGTCTAAAGACAAGCACATCCAAGACCTATGATTTTTGACTGTCTTACAAAATATAACTTAAAGTTGAATCCTATGAAATGCATCTTCAGGGTATTATCAGGAAAATTCCTCAGCTTCATTATCAGACACTAATGGATTGAAATTGATCCATCCAAGATTAAAACTATCTTGGATATGCCACCACCCAGCAGCTTAAAATAGTTAAGATCATTTCAAGGTCAACTCGCATACATAAGGATATTCATTTTGAACCTCTCTAAAGGATGCAAGGTTTTTTCTAAATTGATGAAGAAGGACACTTCATTCATTTGGGTTTAAAAATGCTAACAAGCCTTTGAAAAAATTAAGCGATATCTCTTAAAGCCACCAGTCTTGGTAGTACTTGTGTCTGATAGACCCTTGATCCTCTATATAGCTACAATGGAAGGGTCTCTAGGGGCATATCTTGCCCAGCATAATAAAAAAGGCAAAGAAAATATATTTTACTACTTAAGTAGAATATTAGTGGGGGTAAAGAGCAACTGCTTTCCTATCAAAAAGTATTATCTAGCACTCAAATTTGTAGTTAAGAAACTTAGACATTACTTATTTTCCCATTAAGTCATTTTAATATCGAGAATTAATCCCATAAAATACTTAATGACCAGGACCGTACTTACTAGAAGGCTAGAAAAATGGGCCTTATTTCTCATGGAGTGTGATATCAAATCCACTCCCCAAAAGCCATTAAAGAATAAGCCCTTGTCCATTTTTTTTCAGCTTACCTAGTGTTAGATGATTCTCCATTAAGGTGCAATCCCCCAATGAAAAAAATCATTTTTATTGAGGAAGGAGAACCCTATTGGAAATTATACTTTGATGGGTTGTCTTGCATTAGACCAGGAATTAGGCCAAAGTTGTCACAAATTAAAGCAAACATCATACTGGTATTTGTTACTCCAAATGAGGGCATTTTATGATACCCTTACCCCTATCGGGGCCATGTACAAACAATGAGGATGAATAAGCTCTAATTGCAAGACTAGAGAAGCCCTTAATATGAGAACATCACGCTTATATATTTTTGGTAATTCACAATTGGTCATCAGTCAAGTAGAAGGAAGATTTAAAATCCACAAATTTGAGCTACTCAAATAACATGAAAATGATCAAGAATTCATGGAGAAAATCCCATATGTTTAAATAATTAATGTTCCCTAGTCCATCAATGTAGTAGTTGATTCTTTTGCCAAGTTAGCCAAAACTCTGGTTGATCCTGATTAAGAAAAAAATTCTATTCACAATCTATAGTAGGCAAGTGATGAGCTCAGTCTGCAGCATCAAGCATGAAAAGACTGAATCTAAAGTGGTTAAAAAAGCAACAAATTAAAAAATATCATTCACTAATTATATCAAAAATGGAGAATTTTTAGAAAATAAATCAGCACAAATGTAACTCAAAAAGAGAGTCGTGCACTTTTTGCTTCTCAATGGCATCCTTTATAGAAGGTTATTTGATCAACTACTTCTATGTTATCTTTTAGATGAAGAGGCAAAAGAAGTCATGTATGAAATATATTCTGGGGGTTTGCAGAACTCATCAATTAGGCTAAAAAATAATGATAAAGTTCAAGCGTATGGAGTACTATTAGCCCGTGATGGTGAGAGATTGTATCAAATACATAAGAAAATACCAACTATACCATATTTATGCTGACTTCATTCATCAACACCCAAATTTTCTACACCCAATGGTATCCTCATGGCTATTTGACGTATGGAGTATGGATATAATTGACCTAATTGAGCCATCTTCTTCTCACTTTATGTTAATAATGACAAATTACTTCTCTTGATGAGAAAAAGTAATTCCACTGAAGGACATAAAAGTGCATCCTATTATGTGCTTCTTTTAAGAAAATATCCTATACTGATTCAATGTTTTTCGAAGGATCATCTCTAATAATGGATTATTCTCCAGAAGCGTCAAGGTAGGGCGATTCGTATATCATCACAAGATAAATTAGAATATTCATCCATCTATAATATAAGGGCGAATAACCTTGCTGAGGCATTCAATAATATCCTTTCCAAAATATTGAAGAAAGTTGTTGATAGAAATATATGAGACTGACACCAATAACTTTTTGAAGAACTGTAGGCTTATAACACCACATATTGAACCCTACCCAATCAACATTGTATGCATTAGTTTTTGGGACTAGAGTAGTCCTACCATTAGAGATATAAATTCTCTCTCTAAGAATTATTTTGCAAGAGAAAATTACAAAAGAAGACAATATTCATCTTTTCTTAAATGAGTTAGACTCCTTAGATAAAATAAGGCTTGTAGCTCTAACAAAATTTAAAAATATATTGAGCACAAATATCACGGGCTTATAATAAGATGACTCATCTCATATCTTTCTAAAAGAAAAAAATGGTTTTGGTCTTAAGAAAACTCATAATTCAAAATTGAAGTAAGAAAGATAAATTCAAGCCTATTTGAGAAGGCCCTTATATCGTCGAAAATATATTTGAAGAAGGATCCTACTAACTGATTGATGATAAAGGGGAAAGATTTATACCATTGATCAACGTCTGATTCTTAAAGAGGTATTATGTATAAGCCTTTGGGGCAATAACAATAAAATAAAAGTATTTATATTTATCTATGATGAACGTCTGACTTCTTTAAAGAAGAACGCTTGATCAAATGTGTACTCCATGTTTCTTGAAGTAAAACATGGATACAAAATCTCATTCATTTTGTGTAACGGTAGAGTCCACATTTCATAATAATCTAAGTCTACCTTTGCGTGACAATTTAAGCTCATTTCCATATGACATCTCAAATCTATCCCTACGTGGCAACTTAACTCCACTCCCATATGACAATTCAAACCGATACTATGTGACAAATTAAGTCCGCTCTCATGTGGTAAACTAAGTTTGCTCTGACATAGTAAATCAAGTCCATTCTCACATGGCAAATTAGGTCCATCATCGCATGGCAAGTCAAGTCTACTTTTATATAGTAATTCAAACCTATGAAGTCAACTCCTAGAATATTGACATAAGAGCAACTACCTGAAATTTGTTTGCACCCTCTCCTCTTGTCAAAACTCAAGAAGAGGATGCGAAAGAAGCAATTTGTTTGAGATGATTTTTTTTACCACAATAAAATTAATGAAAATATGATCTTAATTGAAACTTATACGCCACTAAATTATGCCTCAAGATTAGGTCTCAATTAAGTCCAAATCATGATTAAATTTTATTAAAAATTGAGCTCAATTCAGACTTGAATTTTTTAAAAATTCGGGCTCAAGTTAAAGTAGACTAAGTGGGCCGGATATCTGGAACAAAACCAGGCTTAAAATTCACCCAAAATATGGGTCAAAATGAAAAATATAAGTATTTTATAAATAAATATATGAATCAAATAAATTTTTACAAAAAGATCCATGACCGATTTTTTCTTACAAATAGGTTTTAGGAATAAGAATTTTACAAAAAAATTTAATAAAATTATAAAATTATAAATTAGTCTGCACAAAATTTAGAGTTTCTGAGTAAATCTTTCAAAAATTTATATTTACAAACAAACCCCTAAAATCCCAATTTTTCGTAAATAAATCCCTCGAAAGTTATTATTTGCAAATTAGTCTAGATTTTATTTAAAAAAGACTTTGAAAGTTTCAAAAATTTATAAATAAGTTTCTTTTATTAAAAAATTCATAAAATTTATGGAATTACAATTTGGTTCAAATTTTTCAAAAAATATTTGCCAATATCCCCTTATAATTCAATATTCAAGATGAGTATAAGTTTCAAATTATTATTAACTAAATTAAATAAATTTATCATATCCATCTATAGGTTTATTCAATTCCAAACAAACACATCTATAGCTATTTGATCCAAATAGAATTCATTCAAAATAAATAGATGAGATTTTTAATTCAAATTTGAATGAGATTTATTTCGAGTCAATTCCAACTCTTCCGACCCTATATAAACCTGTTAATAGAAAACAGATCATTGGAATCACATAAAAAGAATCGGAGCCAAAAATCTGAAGTGCAAGAGGAAAAGAAAAATCAACCTACAGCAAGGAGTGAAAAACCATGACCAGCTGACTTCCAGAAAAATAAGAATTCTTTTATTTATTTAATTTTTTTATTATTTTTTTTTCCTGTTGTTTCTCCTCTATGCTTCCATCCTCTTCCTTCCCTGCGAGACCTTTGGTCATCCACCACCATCGAGCAAACCCATTATTGCTCTGAAGGAGAGCAGCCGGCACCGTCCAGCCCTCACCGCACGGTCACCGGAGAAGGACGCCCGCTCCGGCGAATCCCCGCGACCTGTCTACACCTCCTGAACTGCTCCGGACCATGGCTCTCTGGCCCTGCTTCTTTGTCAGCTGGGACCAGCCCGAGCGAAACCCATCTGTGACTCGAGCAGCCTGTGGATGCCACGCCTCTTCCCACGAAACCCATCAGATCCCAAGCCACCCAGCTTTTCCACCGTCGGGCCTGTGCTCTAAGCTCTCCGTTGCCTCACCATCCTCCATTCTGAGCAACTGGCCTTCATCCGCGGCCGCCTGAAGATCTCCATCATCGAGTTCTCTATCACTTGAGCCTCTTTGGCTGCGCCCACCGCGGCAACCACACAAAATTGGGGCTGAATTCAGCCAGATTTGGCAGAATCCAACTGGGAAGAGCGCCAGGCCTGAGGAAGGCTACTGGACTTAGGAAGAAGAGGAAGGCTGTGGGACTGAGGAAGAAGAGGAAGAAAGAAATAACGACGAAAAATAAAAACAAGAAATAAAAAAAGAGTTGGGGCCTAAAAACAAAAATTTGGCCAGTAGAATTCTCTTTGCTCGAATTTCACACCATCACTATTTTCACCGCTAGTGGTTTTACACGTCAACGAATATTTATCAATAACGCAATCACTAATAGTTTATTAGAATGTTAACAAGCTTTATTACCACCAAAGATCGCACGTAGTTTTGTATATTTATGGACCTCCACCATCCGCCTATGGACTCATACAAAAATCAACTCTAATTTAGAAATAATTTCTAGTCTCGCTCAAAAGTCATTTTGAATCAAGTTTATCTTGCGAACTCGCCGAATATTTATTTAGAGAAAAATCAGCTTGTAAACTCGTCAAACATTTATTTGGACTAAGATCAGCTTACAATATCACTAAACATCTATTTGGATTAAAACTAACTTACGAGCTCATAGAATATCTATTCAAACTAAAACTAATTTACGAGCTCACCAAATATCTAGTTAGACTAAGACCAGTTTACAAGTTCACTAAATCTCTATTTAGATTCAAATTATCTCGTGAACTTGCTAAACATCTATTCGGACTAAAATCGACTTACGAGTTTACCAAACATCAATTCGAACTAAAACTAACTTGTGAGCTTGTCGAAAATCTATTTGGACTAAGGTCAGCTTACTAGCTCACTGAATGTGTATTTAGATTAAGCTAGCTTGCGAGCTTGTTGGATGCTTATTTGGACTAAGGCTATCACACGAGTTCACTAATCATCTATTCGGACTAAGGTCAGCTTGTGAGCTCACCGAACGTTTATTAAGACTAAGGCTATCTTGTGATATCACTGATCGTCTCTTCAAACTAAGCCTAACTTGCGATCCCATCGAATGTCTATTCAGCCTAAGGCTAACCCGTAAACTCGTTGATTGTCTATTCAGACTAAGACCATCCTCTAGGCTTATTGATCATTTTTTTGGACTAAGGCCAGCTTGTGAACTCACCGAATGTCTATTCTGACTAAAACTAGTTTGTGAACTTGTTGAATGTCTATTCAGATTAAGATCAGCCTACGGGCTCACTAAATGTCTAAATTAAGATTAGCTTGTGAGCTCGCAAAAAATCTAAATTGACTTAACATTAGCCTACCCACCCAAATTGATCATGGCAGCTTGAGAGCTCTTGAACTAAATCGATTAAATTTAATTGATTCAATCACATTGAACAAATAAAATCACATTAACTTAAATGAATTACTAAATAAACCTAAATTGATCAAACCGATAGGCTAAAACTCATATTGAAATGGACTCAAATCCAAATTAAGTTAATCCAAACCAAATCAGTTTAAACCCAATCCCAACAGATCCGAATTGGGTCAATCCAAGATCAAATTAAATTCAAAATAAACCCTAATTAGGCTAAACCAAATTTAATTTAAACTTTAATTAAATTAAAACAAGCTCAACCTGAACCCTAATTGAGTTAGATCAAACTCAAATTTAAATCAAAATTAGGTTGATCTTGAACCAAAATCAAGTTGAACCTAATTCAACTTGAATTTGAACCTAGTTTATTAAGATTTAAGCCCAAACCCATTAATGGGTTAATCCTGTATCTACTAAGAACATAATAAGGGTCAGATCCAAGATCCAATAAGAATCCATTACGAATCCAATTAGGGTCAGATCCAAGATTCATTGAGGATCCACCGAGAATCCATCAATGGTTAGATCCAAAATCCATTAAGGATCTATCAAGAACCCAATCAGGGGCTGATTCAAAAATTCATTAAGGATCCATCAAGAACCAAATAAGGGTCGAATCCAAGATTTATTAAGGGTCCAATAAGAATCCATCAAGGGTTTGGATCAAAGATTCATTAAGGATCCATGAAGAAATTGATAAGGTCCAACACAAGATTGAGTCCGACCCGAATAAAATCAAATTAGATTCAAATCAAGATCAAGTTTTAAACATCGAATTGAATCAGATCATATTTAAACCAAACCAAGTTTGAATTTCAAAGCAAATCAAACTAAACATAGACTTGAACTCATTTGATTAGTCAGTTAAATAGTATGTTCAAATGAAGTTAGCCGATAATACACTTGAAGCCATTTGCCACATTTCTAGCTGAGCCAATACATGCTCAAAAGTCATTAGTAACATCTCAAATTAAAATTGACAATATGCCTAAGAGATCATCGATTATGAAATCAATAATAATTATTACGAGATAAAATCACTAATTATTCTCTCAAGTCAAAGATCCAAAAAAGTCAATTGACACAAAACAAAGTAGTTAGCCACACTCTGAAATTAAGCCAAGTTATCAATATCCATCAATGATGAAACCGAGCATTTGTTCAAGTCAAACACCACGCAATCAAGTGCATGGGAGTGGGGCAATGGTGAGCATCAACTCTTTTCTACTTCCTTTCTAATTTTTCTTTCTTATTTCATGTCATTTATATATTCAAATTCATCAAATTGCAAAGTGAGTGTATGCTATCACTTAAGTCATTTATCCCTTCTTTTATACTAATCAAATAATGCTTTCTTTCTTTCCTATTGTGTCTCTATTTTATTAGTCGAATTTCTCACTTTAAGAGATTCTTGATGATTGTCATAGTAATTAACAATAAAAGCTTGTACCTATTGCACGTCATGTTCTGACAACACCTGATTGTACAATTAAACCACATATTTTTTATTTGTTGTTACAAGATTACTCCTTGGGGTTTTTTACTATCCCATGTGGTCAATTTTGATCCCACAGAGGAATTCCTCCTTGATGAATTCAGAGCATTGCTTCAAAACTCTGACACTAGAAACGGAGAAGATGAATTTTCAATGGCCACATGTGTTAGCACTTTTATTGTTGGACACCTACAATGAAGCCAACCATTGAGGTTGTCCCATCATTTTAGTGATGACAAAATATATAATGCAAGGTAGAAAGAAGTAAATAGATTCATGGAGGATGTCATTGATGAAATGAGAAATCTCACAGGTCTCCTCGAGGGCTGCTTCCAAGGAAACTATCTTAGAGAGTGCTTCATCCGTGAATGCGATTATCCCATGCTCAAACTATAACTAGATACTATGAAAGAACTAGTTATAACTAGCATGAAGTTTATCAAATGACAAATGCAAGTTTGAATGATCGCATGTAGGCTATAGCTACCCACATGAAAAGCATGTCAAATATGACTACCATGCTCTGTAAGAAAATCAAGAAGGTAGAGAAGGTGCTAGCAGAAAAGGCAAAAGTACACAAAATACCCTACAGGGGTGGCAAAGAATCACCTGCCAACACTTCTCAGGATCAAAATAATCACTTATTCCACCTACTCCAAAGATGGGTCAAGAAAGTTAGACACTTTCGAAGATAATTATTTGAGTTTATGGTCTTTTGTAGCATGGTGACTCACACATCTAACGTAAATACTAGCAAGCAGCTATCCTAGCCTCCATCAAGCAATCCAATAAAAAAACTCGACCTGCTAGGTCTAGTGAAGTCCCAATCATAGAATCTGTAGAACAGTGTCCTCTACCAACTTTAAAGGAATTATGCATACAAAACACGGATGATGAATATGACTCTATGTTTGAGTTAGACAACTTCATGGCCACTTCGGGATGCCCTACATTAGCAAGCACTAAAGAAAGAACTAAGTATTCTAGGAGAGGATGAAACAGGCTAATATTAAGGCTTATTCAACACCTACATCAAGCCAACCCAAACATCCATGAAAGAAATATCCTAAATATAAAGCCTTGAAGAAAGTCATGCCAACATATGAGATAGAAGCATTCATCCAAAGAGTATCTGAAGATCTTTCTACAAGGAAGCCCCATATGCCTAATTCTGATGTTGAATGGGATAATTATCGGTCAGTCACACCATCTAAAGATATCTAAGAAACTATCAACTGGGGGACAAGGATTTATTGCTTCTTGCCATATGTTAGCCTCAGTACTAATTCCAAAGATGACCCTTATTGGTCTTATGATGCCAAATTTCAACTAAGAAATGCAAATCAGGTATAACTCCAAGGTGGAAAGTGCTACCCCTTAGACAAGCTCTAATGCTTAGGGACAAGAATACCTCCAACGATAAGGAAAAGGAAATTCAAATAAATGAGGGCATTGAGGCTTCATAAGTTAAACTTGCACTCAAGAAGGTGGAATACAACATAGTAGCCCCCCTCAAGAAGATCCCTACAATACTAAGTATATTTGATGCCTTAATGATGTCACAAGAACTCAGGGATATACTAGTACTCATCTTGTAGAATGCAGTAAACTAGCAAGCATGCTTCACTAGAGAAAAAATGAAGGAGTCTTTGTAGGCATGTCAAATTCCTACCATCATATTCACAAATTACAACCTACCACTTGGAATGACATACCATAATAGGCCATTGTATGTCATAAGAAATAATGATGGAAACAAGATCAATCACATCCTGATTGACCCAGGTTTCTCAGTCAACTTAATGACTCTCCAAACTCTAAGGGCACTAATAATGGTCGTATGCCATCTATTGTCCAAGATTATAACCATTCAAGGGTTTAATCAAAACTTCAAAGAGCCCTTGGGGCTATAACCGTACCTCTAAAAGTAGGTAAGTTAATGACAAACTCTAAGTTTTATGTGATTGATATTAACACATTATACAAAAGCTCAATTAGGGAGGCTATGGCTATATGAAAATAAAGTAGTGTCATTAACCCTATATCACTACCTCAAGTACTTCGAGGATGGTGAAGAACACCAAATTAATAGAGATGTACATCCTTTTGATGTTTATGTAGTACGTTATAATGATGCAAAATACTATCAAAGATCTCATGCTAATAGAGGGTATGCTTGCATTAGTCAAGTAAAGCATAAAATTGTCAGCCTAATCTTTACCACTCCTCATCTAGGAAATGACACTGACCCAAACTCTTTAGATAAAGAAACCCTACAAATCTACCTAGGTCATTACACTTCTAATGAAGATAACAATAGGGGTCAAATAGTAATTACTCTCCTTATTACTAAAGTTTCACAAGACTTATTTAAGCCATTAGATAAATTGAACATCAATGTCATGGAAAAATTAATGATATTCTACATTCCTCCATGACATAAAAGAGAAAAGGAGATATTATTTTATAAGATAATGCCTTATGCCCCAAGCATACATGAAATCCTAGAAACTGAAAATCCAGTGGATGATCATGACTATCGGCCAATAGTCATGCCTAAATATTTTTTGGATAATCTTTGTTATATAATTAGAAAATTCAGCTATGGATGTCTATAAACAAAGAAAGAGATTCATTGCTTTAAGAATCTATGGGATCCACCTCAAGGGTGTGCTTACATTCTTAGAAGAGGAAACAAGAACTCCAAAGGATTGAGTTGTATCACTTCAAATGTTCACACATACTTCATGGCCACTATTGGACCTATGCCGGATATTTAGGATGTCTAAACAACATCAACACCCTCTAATACATGTACCAAGGTAGCCATGACTCTCCAGACATTACAAGAAGGTGACATCATCAGCAAAAATCCATCAAAACCAAAAGAAAAGGAGCATGATGCAGCTGAAGTGCCCTCAGATGGACCTTTGCCAAATCTCACTCCGTATGATGAACCCACCTAATGAAGAAATGATCCTTAAACCAAAAGAACCTCCACCAAAACTTGAGAATGGAGGACATGTCATAGTTGATGAACTGATGAAAATAAACCTAGGCTCAGAGGAGGACCCAAAGTCAACCTTCATCAACACACAATTCTCAAAGGAAAGTCAAGCCCAACTCAAAATAGTGCTCCAAGAGTACATCAACTACTTTGCATAGGAGATACTTAGACTAGATCCTGAAGTTGTAATCCACAAATTGACCATCAATCCTAAACTTCCCCCATCAAATAGATACCTAAGAAGATGAAACTCAATATAGAATAAAAGGTGATAGAAGAAATAAAGAAACTAATTGAAGCAGACTTCATCAAGAAAGAGAAATACCCAAATTGGTTAGCAAGTATTATGTTAGTTAAGAACAAAAATGGCCAAATTTGTATTTTTGTCGACTATAGGGACTTGAATAAAGCATGTCCAAAGGATGACTTTCCATTACCAATCATGAAATTTATGATTGATAATATGGCCAATTTCAAACTGTTCTCCTTCATGGATGGCTTTTTAGGGTATAACCAAATTAAGACGGATCCTGATGATGAAAAAAATATGGCCTTTCAAACTCCTATTGACATTTACTACTACAGGGTGATGCCCTTCAAGCTCAAGAATGCACGTGCCACTTATCAAAGGGCTATGACCCAAATTTTGATAATCTCATATACTAGCTATTAAAATATTATGTAGATGACTTAGTGGTCAAGACTAAGTCCAAAACAAGCAATTTTAGAACCTAAGAGTGATTTTTGACTGTCTTAAAAAATATAACTTGAAGATGAATCCCATGAAATGTGCCTTTGAGCTATCACCTAGAAAATTTTTTGGCTTCATCATCAGACACCAAGAGATTGAAATTGATCCATCTAAGATCAAAATAATTTTAGACATGCCACCACCGTCCAACTTGAAGCAACTGAGGTCACTCCAAGGTGGACTCGTATACATAAGGAGATTCATTTCAAACATCTTCGAAAAATGCAAACTATTTTCCAAGTTGATAAAAAAGAACTCTCCATTCATTTGGGATTGAGACTACCAATAAGACTTTGATGAAATTAAGCAGTATCTATTAAGGCCACTAGTCTTGGCAATACCCATGCTTGATAGATCATTGATCCTCTACACAGCCATAATAGAAGGGTCTCTAGGGGCACTCCTCGCCCAGAATAATGAAAATGAAAAGGAAAACACACTATTATTTGAGTAGAATATTAGTAGGGACAAAAAGCAACTGCTCTCTCATTGAAAAGTATTATTGGTACACATATTTGCAGTCAAAAAGCTATGATATTATTTGCTCTCTCATCAAGTTATTTTAATATTAAGGGTTGACCCCATAAAATATTTGATGACCAAGTCTATACTCATTACAAGGCTAGCTAAATGGGCCTTAATTCTCATAGAATATAATATCAAGTTTAATCCCCAATCGGAGGTTAAACGACAAGCCCTTGCCAATTTTCTCACAACTCATCCAGTGCTAGATGACTCTCTATTGAGTTGCAAACTCCCTAATGAAAAAATCCTTTTTGTTGAGAAAGAGGAACCTTGTTAGAAGTTAAACATTTATGGGACATCATCCATTAGACCTGGAATCAAGCCAAAGCTTCCACAAACCAAAGCATGCATTGAACTCATATTTGTCACCTTGAATATGATACTCCTACTCCTTCTCAAAACCATATACAAATAATGAAGTTGAATATAAGGCCCTATTTGCAGGACTAAAAGTGGCCTTCAGCATAGAGATAACTTGCCTACATATCTTTGGTGATTTGCAACTAGTCATTAACCAAATGGAAGGTGAATATAAACATAAATCCGAGCTGCTAAAATGCCATGAAAAGAATCAAGAACTTATAGGAAAAATTACACATGTTCAAATAACTAAGGTTCTCCGATCTACAATGTAGAAGCCGATTCCTTAGTTAAGCTAGTTAAAGCACTGGCCAACTCTGACCAAGGCAAAATTTTGATCACAGTCTATAGCAAACAAGTAATAAATTCATTCTTCAGCATCAAGCATGAGAAGACTAAATCTAAACTTATATAAGAGATCACAGATTGGAGAATACTATTCACCAACTATCTCAAAAATAAAAAACTCCTAGAAGATAAATAAGCACAGACATAACTCAGAAAGGGAGTCATGCGCTTTTTGTTTATTAATAATACTCTATATAGAAGGTCCTTTGATTAATTACTTCTATGTCATTTCTCAAACAAAGAAACTAAAGAGGTCATGCATGAGATGCATTATGGGGTTTGTGGGGCTCATCAATAGAGCCCAAAAATGATGATGAAGATTAAGTATATGGGATACTATTGGCCTATGATGGTAAGAGATTGCATCGAATATGAAAGAAAATATCACCTATGCCAAATTCATGATAACTTTATTCATCAACACCCAAATCCTTTACATCCAACATTATCCTCATGGCTATTCGAGATATGGGAAATAGATATTAGTAGCTCAATTAAGTTATCTTTCTCAAAAGGTCATCACTTCATATTAGTAACAACTGATTATTTCTCTTGATAGGTAGAGGCAATCCCATTGAAAGAAGTGAAAATAGATACTGTCATCTATTTCCTTCAAAAAAATATCCTATACTAATTTGGCATTCCTCAAAGGATTATTTCTAACAATCGACCATCCTTCAGAAGCTTCACAGTAAGACAATTCATGTATCATTACAAGATATATTAGAGATATTCATATATTTATAATAGAAGGACCAATGGCCTCGCTAAGGCATTCAACAAAACTCTCTCCAAGATATTAAGAAAGTCATCATCAGAAATAAGAGAGACTAGCACCAAAAGCTTCTTAAAGTATTATGGGTCTATCACACTATCTATCGAACCCCTGTCCAATCAACACTATACACATTAGTGTTTGGGATTGAAATAGTATTGTTATTATATGTACAAATTCTCTCTCTAAGGATTACCTTATAAGAAGAAATTATAAAAGAGGATAATGTTTATCTTCACTTAGATGAGCTAGATTTCTTGGATAAAATAAGACTTGTAGCTCAATAAAACCTAGAGATGTATCATGCACAAATATCCAGGGCCTACAAAAAGATAGTCTGGCTCAGATTCTTTCGAAAGGGAGAAATAATCTTGATTCTGAGAATACTTATAATCCTAAATCGAAGAAAGAAAGGCAAATTCGAGCCTAATTGGGAAGGCTCCTATATTGTTCGAAGGATATTGGAAGGGGGGTCTTGCCAACTAATTGATGACAAAAGGGAAATGCCTATGCCACCAATCAATGTCCGATTTCTCAAAAGGTATTATGTCTAATCCATGGAGGTAACAATAATGAAATAAAAGTGTCTATATCTTATCATGATGGAATAGTTGTGTGGGATCAATTTCGATGGCCTAGGATGATGGAGACCCTAGGAAGCAATCTTGATGCACAAATTAAGGTGTGTTAATTTAAAATATGCTATCAAATATTATGAAAACATTAACTTTCAGTACATGCAAGCCTCTATTATTAATTATCCTAATTGCCAAGAACCTCCTAAAACAAGAAACCTAACTAATGAGAAAAAGACACAAAAGAAAAGAAACAAACATTGTTTTATTGATATAAGAGAGATAATGTATGGTTTAAGTAAGGCATATCCTCACTTTACAATAAATTTCAGCATATAATTATAAAATATATGACAATAATAAATAAATAAGAAAAAAAAGGAAGGAGTGAAAAAGAAGCTTTGATGCATACTACTACCCTACTCTTGTGTACTAGACTATGTGGGATCTTTCTTAAATATGTCTTGACTTGATCTTTGGCGAAAGTTGACGACATGGAAAGGGAATGGGGGTGAAGTATTTCTAATAGGCTCCACATTGGTGATAACTTATTTTGGTCAAAGTGTTTCCATTAGTCAATAAAGCATTAGTGATAACTTCTTGGTTTGAAGTATTTTCATTAGCCAATAAGATACTGTGATAACTTCATTTGGTTTGAAGTATTTTCATTAGTCAATAAGACATTGGTGATAACTTTCTTTGGTTTGAAGTATCTCATTATCAAATGAGATATTGGTGATAACTTCATTTCATTTGAAGTATTTTTCATTAGCCAATAAGGCATTGATGATAACTTTATCTAGTTTGAAGTATTTTCATTAGCCCCTAAGGTGTTAATAATAACTTCATGTGATTTGAAGTATTTTTATTATTTAATAAGATGTTGGTGAAAACTTCATTTAGTTTGAAGTGTTTTTATAAACAATAAGGCATAGATAAGTGTTTTCATAGTCAATAAGGCATAGATGTTAACTTTTAAATTTTGAAGTATTTTTATAACCAATGAGGCATAGGTGTTAACTTCAAGGTTAGAAGTTTTTCCATAGCTAATGAGGTATAAGTGTTAACTTCGAGGTTAGAAGTGTTTCCATAGCTAATAAGGCATAAATGTTAACTTTCAGATTTGAAGTATTTTTATAGCCAATGAGGTATAGGTGTTAACTTCAAGATTAGAGGTATTTCCATAGCAAATGAGGCATAAGTGTTAACTTCAAGTTTTGAAGTGGTAGTGGAGGTGGGTGAAGCCTTGGAGTATTGCTAGAAACTTTTGTAGTGCACCAAGTGGGACTCAAATTAACCCTATTTAATTCTACTCAAACTAATTTTGATTTGGGTTTGAGTTCAGATTGATCCAGTTTGGACTCTGTTCAAAATTCAAAACTCAATTTTATTTTATTTTGATTTTATTCAATTTGATGTTCAAATCCTTATTTAGATCAAGTTTGATTTAACTTAGTTTAATCTTTAAGACTCGACTTTGATTCAAGTCTGATTTGATTCAATTTGATGTTCAAAACTTGATTTCAATCAAGTTTGATTTGATTCAATTCAAGTCACATTTAGGCTTGCCTTGGTTCAATTCAACCCGACTAGACCCAACTAAGTTTTGGTTTGAACTCGACTTGACCTAATTAGGATTTGGATTTGAGTTTAATTTGACTCAACTAGGGTTTGTTTGAATTTGTTTTAACTCAAATTGAAGTTGGTCTAATCCAATTAGGGTTTACCTCAAATTTGATTTAACCCAACTAGAATTTGGTTTAAATTTTGGTCTAATTTTGGATTAACCTGATTTGAACTCGACTGTGGTTGAGCTAAACTAATCTAACTTAGACTAACTTAATATAGATTTGAGTCCAATTTGATTTAAGTTTTAATTTATTTATTTGATTAGTTTAGGTCCATTTGGTGACCATTTGAGTCAATTTGATTTTGTTTATTCATTCTATTTGAGTTCATTTGGGTTCAATGTGATTGATTCACTTTAATTTAATCAATTCTTGTTAATCAATTTGGTTCAACAGACCTCAGACTATCATGATAATTTTTGACAAGCTCGTAGACTAGTCTTAGTTTGAATAGATGTTTGATGAGCTCACAAACTAGGCCTAGTCTAATTAAACATCCGACGAACTCACAAGCTAGCTTTAATTTGAATAGACATTCAGTAAACTCACAAGCTGACTTTAGTCCCAATAAATGATCAGCAAATCCATAGGCTAACCTTCTTTTGGGATTGTTGCCCATTTGAACTCCCTTCTTTAATATTTTTTTTTTCTTGCTTCTACACCTCCCTTATTCCTCTTTACAGTTGCCCAATGAAACCTTCTTTTTTATTTTACTTTTTTCTTCTTCTTGGTTGCCACATAATCTCAACCACCTTTTCTTTATTTCTTTTCTTTTTCCTCGTTCCTCCTCTTCCTCCTGTCCCAAATTCTTCTATTTTCTTGTAGCTTCTTCCATCTCCATATCTCAAGCTCTCCATCTTCTTCTCCCCAAGTTTTCTCTTCTCTTCTACCGAGCTTCGTCTCCCAACCATGGTAGGTGTCACACCGGCAAACTTTCTACCCTGAAATTTTGCCTGTGATGGCGCCAAAGTTTGCCCACCTCAACCCGTCAAACTCGCACAAGTCCACAAGAGTATAGCGGAGAAGAGAAGTACAGCAACCTTGCCAACCTTTTATTGCTCACATAAAAGGAAATACAACTCTAACGCGAAGTGACACTACAAGTCTCTCTACCTGTGTGTGTCTCAGCTCAATAGACCCCCTAGTCTATTTATAGTACACATATTTGGCTGTGAGCAACTACTGGAGATCATGGAGAACATGCTCCACAATGTTCTCCCTGCAGTTCAACTGCTAGAGGCCATGGAGAACATGCTCCACAATGTTCTCCTGGAAGGTAGTTGACTCTCTGAGCTGTTGCCATCTGTCCCACGAGCCCTAAATTGCCTCTTTGCTGGCCACGTGTCCCTTGACAGTTGCAGCTCTGGTTCTCCAGCCTACAGCCACGTGTCTTCAGCCTGTGATGCCAAGTGTTCAGGCTGTTCACATGCTTTTGCAGCTCACTTTAGCCAACCTGTCCCGCTGCTCACTCTGCAGGACTGTTTGGGCTGTTCGAGTCTCCATCCAAACCTGTTGTGATTCCGTCACTTGCTACTATGTGTGCTGCCCGCACACACATATGTTGGAGGCAGTCCGTCGCCTAGCATGATCATACGCTCCCTTGCATGATACTCCTTATAGTGGCACCAGCCACCTCAACTGGTTGTTTCCTCACATATGTGCTGCCCATGCACACATACGTTGGAGGCAGTCCATCGCCTAACATGATCACGCGCTCCCTCGCATGATCCTCCTCGTAGTGGCACCGACCACCACAGTTGGTTGTTTCCTCGTATGTGTGCTGCCCGCGCACACATACATTGGAGGCAGTCCGTTGCCTCGCATGATCACGCACTCTCTCGCATGATCCTCCTCGTAGTGGCACTGACCATCACAGTTGGTTATATCCTCATACGTGTGTTGTCCGTGCACACATACGTTGGAGGCACTCCATTGCCTCCGAGGTCATGAGATCTGTTACATGATCTCGTTGTGGTGGCACCTACCACTCACAATGGGTGTGACAGTAGGTCTATGGCATTATTTTTTGACTACCTCATCATCAAATCCGGCCTCCTCCTCCAGTGGTGGTTGTTGGCCGTAGCTCGACCACACAATTGGAGGGGCTCTAGCAAGGTGGGAAGCTAGAGCTATGGTGATCGAATGCAAGAGATAAGCTTGAGCTTGTCTCCATCTCTTGGTAGGATCTGACCTTGCTCCAATGGTGGCAGTATGCATGGAGTTCCAATAGGGTAGTAAAGCAAGGTAGGGTGGCACCATGATGCAAGAAGGTAGAGAGTGGTGCTTGTGGTGGTTTCAACAAGGTGTGGATGGAGATGGGAATGCAATAAAAGTCAATGGCATCGTCGTGGATATTGCCAGGGATAGAGGCTAGACTAATGCGGATGTGGATCATCAATGAGAGTTGGGGCAGGCCAGAGAGGATGGAGATGTGGGACTGGTGGAAGTCATAGGAACGAAGGAGCATGAGGACAGTATGGGAGATGGCCACATCAAGCTATGGGCGGCCTTTCAAGTGTGAGAGATGTAGAGAAGCGTCAAACTCAAGGCGGCAATCTCGACGACTTCGTCACCACAATGGAGCGTGGCGATGAGGATGTTGACGATGACATGGTCTCTGTCGATGTTGAGGAGAAGCAAAATCTATAGTGAAAGTTCCTACAAGTCAGGGCTTTTAGCATCGACAGCATGGCCAAGGAGCACGAGAAAAGGTCGGGGCCTCTAGGCAGGTGGCTGAGATCGAGATCCTCACGACAGGAGGAGGGGAGGTGGAGTTAGAGAGGCTGGTGGGTGGTGCAGGGTCGCGCGTAGTGATAGGGCCACGGGTGGCCACGGCCAATCTCCCCATTCACTCCTCTTTCCTTTTTTCTTTACAAGATTCCATTATAGGCTTCAAGAGGATTTGGAGTCAAATATTTGACTAACTCAATTTTGGTAAGTTATGAAATTGTGATTTGTAATTGAATTAAATTTTTAAATTTCTATGATTGACATGGAATCCCTTGATTAGGATTTGTTTCTCAATGAAGAAGTTTGTACTATTTTTTCATATATTAAATTTTCAGGAGGGTTACTCACAAATTTTTAAAAAATTTGGGCCAAAATATAATTTTTGAAATTTTAAAGTATTTTTATAAGAAAATTTTAGTTAGGGGTCCATTTGTAAAATTTTTTTTTACTTTTTCATTTCAGCCTAAGTTTGGTCTAAATATTTGGCCCACTTAACTTACTTTAGCTTAAGTCCAAATTTTCTAATGATTCAAATTTAAATTGAACTCAATTTTTGGTCGAATTTGACCATAATTTAGATTTAACTGAGACCCATATCTATGTCATAATTCAGTAGTATTTAAGTTTTAATTATGATCATATTTTGATTAAAATTTGATCTGGGCAAAAATAACCTCAAATAGTCTGACTTTCCCAAATGAGAATACTTGATCAAATATGCACTCTATATTTCTCGAGATAAAATATGAACACAAAATCTCACCCAATTTGTGTTACAATCAATTCCATTTCTGGTGGTAAATTAAGTTTGCTCCTTGTGGTAAATTAAGTCCACTTCTAGTGACAAATTAAGTCTACTTTTATAACAAATCAGGTTTACTTCTTGTGGTAAATTAAATCTACTTCTTGTAGTAAATTAAGTCCACTTCTTATGACAAATTAAGTCTACTTCTTGTGTTAAATCAATTCTACTTCTTGTGGCAACTTAAATTCATTTCTTGTGGCAAATTAAGTCCACTTCTTGTGATAAATTAAGTCTACTTCTCATGGCAAATTAAGTTCACTTCTTATGGTTTCACTTTTGTGACAAATTAAGTCCACTTCTTGTGACAAATTAAATCCACTTCTTGTGGTAAATTAAATTTACTTCTTGTAGCAAATCAAGTTCACTCATTGCAGCAAATTAAGTCCATTTCTTGTGACAAATTAAGTTAGTTCTCGTGGCAAATTAAGTTCATTCCTTGTGGTAAATTAAGTTCACTTCTTATGATAAATTAAGTCCACTCCTTATGATGAGTTAAGTTCATTTTGTTTTTATCACAAATCAATTCTATTTCTCATGGTAAATTAAGTCCACTTCGTTGGCAAATCAAGTTTATTTCTTGTGACAAATTAAGTTCATTCCTTGTGGCAAATTAAGTCAACTTCTCATGACAAATTAAGTCCATTTCTTGTGGTAAATCAAGTTAACTTCTCATGGTAAATTAAATTCACTTCTTGTGATAAATATTTATGGTAAATTAAGTCCACTCCTTATGGTAACTCAAGCTCACTCTCATATATCAAGTGAAATCCACCGTCACATAACAATTCAAGTCCCCTAAACTTATTTTTTGGGATTGGGATGCGCAAGGAAAAAAAAACAAAGTTACAAACAAAATATGGTGCAAAGCAAAGAAATTTCATAAAAATAATATTCCTAAATAAGGAGAACAAAAACAAGTAAAAGCTTTAGATAAAGGGGATAATGAAAATTCTAAGTACATAAAGCCTAGCAATGGCACCTTCCAATGGCCACAGTAACTCAAAAGCCACCTGTTCATATTTTTCCATCATCACCTGAGCAATCAAGCAATACACCAACAAAAGGGGTTTTGAAGCAAATTTTTAAACTAAAAAAGGTAAGATGGTGAACCATCACATGATGATGGTGAAAGTGGATGAATACCCACAAATATCCCTTGATTGAAGCATGACCCAAGGACCACATCTGAAACAAAAGCAAAATTAGTATATATACGACATAAAATTTAGTAAAGTTCAGAAGTCCATCACTATCAAAGTTTGAGATATCATCAAAAGGGTCTCCAAAATTCTCATCCACCTAGAAAGAAATAGATCCTTAGCAAGAAAAAAGAAGGAAAGAAAAGAAAAGAAAGTCATCAATTCTTATGGGTACTTACTTTTGATGAGTGGCTAGCCGATATAGGAAATGGAGAGGTTGGCCAAACCACCCTACCTTAGTCTATATTAGAAGACTAGCACACTAGTGTTGATGAAGAGAGGGTTACCCCTGGCCTTATATTCATGTCAATAATAGGGAATGAAGAGATCGGGTCTTGAGATTGTTGATGAGAACCTACCCCCACTCTCTCACCTATAGATGGACTCACATATGTCGCCAAGCATCTCGGGGCATCAGACACACAATGGTCACATATAGATCAAGGTGCCTCTCACCTCAAACTCAATATGGGACATACATTACCTTAAAAACAGCCAACACTAACTCTATTAGGGGGAATGGGTCTCTCTCCACTAGATCCAAGATGAGAAAATTCATGGGCCAAATGGGTCTCTCTCCACCAAATCCAAGATGAGAAAATTTATGAGCCAAAACCTTCCATGCCTCTTGAGTCCTCTACTACTTCAACCATCTAATGTTCACCACACACTTTTCCTTATTGCATGAACTAAGCTTATTTTGGAATAGAAACTCTAAATTAATGTAAAAATATCCTCTAATATTGTTGAACCATATTGTGGCATAGGAATGAAGAACCTTAGCTTCTCACTCAATATTAGAAATATAATACTTTGAATCATCCTAAATGTGAGTGAGATATAGCTAATAGCCTGCTAACTAGCTGAGACATGAAAGTGCTGAAGGAGTGAAAATGCTCTCAGAAAAACCTTGATCATACCTAACACCAACAAAAGCATTATAAGCCTCTACAGCTAAATACTCCCCTTAGCAAAGCCAAAGTACTCCATGCCGCAAAGAGATGATGTACTCATAAGCCTCTAAAGATAATGAAAGATGAGCCACTCCGACTAATATGTTAGAATCTAAAAGAGTGTAAGAAAAAGCTCACCATTCAAAATTTCAGACATCCTACACATGCATCCTGGCTTTTGTAGGAGAGAAAGTAGAAGCAACTATATTCACGATCCAAATCATCTAGAAATAGAGGCTGAACATGAATGACATAGCCTTTTAATTTCATCACTAGGGTCCAACTTAGTGTACATTCTCTTAAAGTGAGCATATATCTAAGCATAAAGAAAATGAATGGGAAACCAAACCAAAGAATCACCTAGTCCTGTAGGGCTATCACCATTGCTTTAAGACTAGCATATATCAAGCCTAGCATAGCAAGAGCCAAAGCAACTCTTTGTCTACTAGCCATCTTACAGGCCATCACGAACATTTCTGGGCGATTATATTGCCCGATGTGTAGCATCAAGAAGAGGCAAAGCCATAAACTAATAAAGGTAGCAAAATAGGTTTTAGGGCTGAATTGTAGTAGGATGTCTCCTATATCATGCATAATCTGTTCAAACCTAGTTAGCTCACTTGTTAGATTCCTCTCATAAAAAAGTTCAATCTAATGGTTGAAATATACCTACCTCTATTTATTTGGAAAGTGTGCCATTAACTAATCATAAATTTTGAGAAGGTTATGCAGGGTGTAGCTGAAATCAATGCTTACATGGTGGTCAGTGGAGATGTATTCATCATAAAAATCCCCAAGGATGGGAATCACACCCGGCCACCTTATATCCCATAAGGAGATATTAGCCTCATCATATGGAGTATGGAAGGTATTCGTAGCATGATTTTATATCTCAATCACATTATGCGAAATCACTGAGTCTCTTATATACTATCCCTTAGATGCTACGACTCCTCCCAAGATGCCAAGGCCCGAAAGTTAGATTGAAAATTAAGGCACCATGTCATCAACCTACTCTAAGTGATTTGGCAAGACTAGCACTTCTCTAGCAAGCAAAAAGGATTGTCCCCAAGTAGATGAATGACTCTTCAAGATATCTCAAGATTTCTGAAGACTCTCACTACCTAAAGCGTCCGACAGATTTCAATATGAAAGACTTGCTTGCAACATCAACACATAGTGTCCCTTCTTTGGAAAAGCATGCAAATGAGTGGTAGTTGTCAAACTGCACTCTTTTCTGATGCTCCTGAAGTAAGTATGTGATGATTGCTTCAGTATCAATTCCCAAGATGGGAAGAAAGTGTTATGAGCCAAGTTGTCTTCTTCCTATTATGAAATTTCTCAAACACAAAGGTTTCATAATGCCTTCAAAGAGAAATAAAAGCAAATGAGTGAAATAAGAGAGAAGAAGTGATCACAAAGCAACAAGAAAAGAAGTAAAATACTTCACCTGTCAAACACTTGTGGAAACAGTGATGAGAAATAAAACACTTACTCTTCTTTTCACATCGACTCCCTTTGGCAAGAGATTCATGAAGTGAATGTAAATGGGGCACTTTGTTTAAGTAAATTTTGTATCTCAACTCTGACTTTGAGTTTGGTTATAGATTGACTATGATGAGGTAAATTTAGATATGAAACTTTAAGTTGAATTGAGCCCAAGTTCTAATCAGGGATGAAAATAAGATTTGGACTAAATCCAAATTTTTGAATTTATAAATGGGACCTTGAATTTTGAGGTTTTATAGATAAATCCTAAAACATGAAAATTTACAAATTAGCACCTAGGATTTCAAGTTTTACAAAGATGTCCTCACTACTATTTTTATAAAAAAACCTCGATTCAATAGAAATTACAACTAGGTCACTAGACCAAATAAATTTTTCAAATAAGCCCATGTCCAAAATTTTTTACAAAAAGGACTCTAAAAGTTTCAAAATTTTATAAATAGGTTCTTTTTACAAAAAAACCCTTGGAATTTACAAAATTATATTTTGGTCCAAATTTTCTAAAAAATTTATAATATCCCCCTAAAAATTCAATATCCAAATATGGTACAAATCTTGAATGTCTTCCTTATTAAAATAAATCCCAATCAAAGGAATTAAATGCCAATTAGAAAATATGGAAATACAATCTCATCACTAACCATAATTCCATGACATTTCAAAATTAGAAAACCAAAGATCTAATTCTGAGTCTCTTCAAGCCCTATAAAATTGATGAAAATCCTACAAAGGGGAGGAGACAAAAGAAAGGATCAAAAGGCATCGTAGAGGAAGAAATCAAAAGTAGGTAATTTTCATTTTCTGCTTTGTTCATCTTCTTGACCTCCTTCCTGTTTCCTTGTCCCCGATTGCCCCTACTACATCTACTACCTCAGCCCATGAGTTTCATCACCTCCTCCACACCAGAACCCTAGCCTCGCCTACAACCTATGTCCACCATTCCCCCAGCCCATGCAACTGGCCCAACCTGTGTCTCTGCCCCACCGGCCTATCTCCTAGCCCATCGATCATCATAGCAATGCTTCATCCTCCTCGCTAGAGCATCATCAACTAGGTTGCTACTCCTTCCCTAACTTCACCTTTGCCACCACCAACTGCCCATGGAGGGGCTCCGACGAGCCCATAAGCATGTCAACCTCATAGCCGTGCCTCCCCGAGCCGCTCACCCATATATCTATCATGTTGAGAATCCTGGTGCACGCCCTCCCTAGCCACTTTTCTACTGCCTAAAGCCCACTTGACTCTATGCTAGCACCATAACCCGCAATCTACCAATAACCTAGCTCGCACTGGCGCCCACTCCTTTGCCTGTATAGTCATTCCCAAGCCTATTATCCTTCTGTCAACCTGGCTCATTCTCTCCAACCATTGTCCTTCACTCTGAGTCACCAACCTTCAATCCTAGCCTGCTAGAGCTCTCCATCATTGGGTTCTTCACCGTCGGAGCCACTCTACCCACCCCTCCTACCTTGTCTACCGCTATAGCTTAGGGCCGAATTCAGCCTAGAAGAGCACCGAACCATCATATCCCAATAGGGTTTTCAAGGGAAAGAAGAAAGAGGGCATGGGAAAAAGAAGGAGGAGGAAATGAAAGAAAAGAAAAAGGAAAAAAAGTTGTTAGCTGAAAAAAAAACTTGGTCTTAATTTCTATGCTACATGCATCGCACCTATACCAGCCTTAGGGATCGCCATCATGCTAGCCTTTAGGCTCACTTTTATGCTAGCCTTTGAGCTCGCACTATGTCAGCCTTCGAGCTCACCATATTACCAACCTTCAGGCTCACCAATTGCTAGTGTTCAAACTCGCCACATTGCCCACCTTTGAGCTCGTCATTATGCTAGCCTTCAGGCTGGCACCTATTCCAATGTTCGGGCTCACCACTTTACCAACCTTTGGGCTTGCCATTAAGCTAGCTTTAGGGCTCACCATTATGCCAGCTTTCAGGCTCACCACTTTGTAAGCCTTCAGGCTCACATTCAAGCTAACCCTCGAGCTCGCAAATAAGCCAACCTTTGGGCTCATATTCAATCTAGCCTTCAGGCGCACTACTTTTCAGCCTTTGAGCTCACACTCAAGCTAGCCCTCTAGCTCACGTCTAAGCCAGCCTTCAGGCTCACATTCAAGCTAACCTTCAAACTCGCACTTAAGCCAGCCATTGGGCTCATATATCTAGCCCAACCTGCAAGCTTGCTCAAAAGTTATCATGACCACCAAAGCACTCTCAAACTATATTGATTAACATAAATTGATTAAATTAAAGTGACTTGACCCTATTAAACTCTACTATAATAAAGGAATAAAACTCAAATGGACTCAAATGGACCACAAAATGGACCTAAATTGATAAATAGCTGGACTAAACCTCAAATCCAACTAGACCCAAAATTCAAATTGAGTTAATCCAAACCAAATCAACTCAAGACCCAACCCTATTCGAGTTCATATTGGGTCAATTCAAAATCAAGTCAAGTTCAAATCAAACCCTATTTATGTCAAACTAAGCTCAAACCAAACTGTAATTGAGTTAAATCAAGTTTAAACTAAAAGATAAATAGGTCAAATTGAGCTCAAAGTCAAACCAAAATTAAGTCAAGCCTAAACTAAAACCAAATTGAACCCAAATCAACTTGAACTTGAGCAAAAGTCCATTAAGATAAAAATCCAAACCCAATGAGAGTCCAATATAGGTCAAACTCAAATCCATCAATGGGTCGAGATAGGATCCAATAAGAACTCATCAAAGGTTGAGTCTAACATCTACTAAAGATCTAATAAGAACCTATTTAGGGTTAGATTTGAGAAGGATCCATCAAGAATTTGTGAATAGTTAGATCTAAGATCCATTAAAGATCTAATAAGAACCCGCCAAGGGTTTGGATCCAAGATCCATTAAGGATCCATTAACAAATTGATAAGGGTCCAACACAAGATCGAACTCAACATAAATCGAATGAAACTAGACTCAAGTCAAAATTGAGTTTTGAATATTGAACTAAATCAAATCAGACTCAAAACAAAATTAGCATTGCCTTAACTAGAGTCAATAATTAGTATTTGACAAATATTCTTATGAAAATCCATGTTAATCTTGATGGATTGAATTCATTATTGCAAGTTGAACATTCACCGCCAATACCTTTGGTTTTGAAAATCTCAATAGCTATTTTGGGAATGGATGTTTCACATGATCCTCCTAGTAAATATGATATTTCCTCCATAATTACTATAGTGGCCTTTGATTTCACACTATAGAGAATCAATGTAAATCTAATTACCAAGGTTGAGATGATTGATTCACTATTCAAGCTAGTAAAGAAGAATGATATGGCATAGGTTTGGAGTCATCAACAATGCCCTAAATCCTAATCGACAATAAGCTGAGAAAGGTTATTGATCGTCAAGTTGAAGATGATTAGCACAAGCCTAAGGCTATTGATCATTTCTTCAAATCAGATCGATTTAAGTCAAGCTCGAGCTTGCTTAGTTAGTCAGCCAATATCTTGTCTCATTCTAATACTTCAAAGTCAATGAAGTTATCGCCTATATCTTATTGGCTATAGAAATATTTTAATATTAATAAAGTTATCACCTACATCTTATTAGTTATGAAAACACTTTAAAGTCAATAAAATTATCACCTACACCTTATTAGTTATGAAAATACTTTAAAGTCCATGAATTTATCACCTATAGCTTATTGGCTATGAAAACACTTCAAAGTCGATGAAGATATTGCCTATACCTTATTGGCTATGAAAATACTTCAAAGTCAATAAACTTATCACAGGCCTTATTGGTTATGAAAATACTTCAAAATCAATAAACTTATCACCTATGACTCATTGCTTTTGAAAATACTTCAAAGCTAATGAAATTATCGACCATGCTTCATTAGCTATGGAAACACTTCAAAGTTAATAAAGTTATTGTTTATGCCTTATTAGCTATGAAAACACTTCAAACCCAACAAAGTTATTTCCTACACCTTATTAACTATGGAAATACTTTGAAATCAAAAAAGTCATCACCTACATCTCATTGGCTATGAAATTATCACCTATATCTCATTGGCTATGAGAATATTTTAAACTCATGGAGTTATCTCCAATGCTTTATTGACTAATAGAAACACTTTGAAAAATAAAAGAAGTTATTTTCAATGCTTTATTGGCTAACAAAAAACTTCAAGCTAATCCCGATGAGCCACTAGTAATGCCACTTGAAGAAGTTATCACTAATGTTAAAAACTATTAGATACACTTCAAGTTTCTCTCATCTCCTTTCACATCCCATCAAATGATGCCATCAAGCCAAATTATCAATATTTGCCTAGAATCAAGCTAGGACCCATTTGAGTCAAACTCTACATGGTCCAACACGTAGGAGTAGAGCTTCTTTCTCACTCCTTCTCTTCCTTTCTATTATTATGTTTTCTATAATTTCATTGTAAAATGAGGGTATACTCTTATTTAAGCTATGTATCATTTCTCTTATATCAATCCAATGATGTTTTCTTTTTTTTCTCTTTTGTCTCTATTTTATTAGTTTGGTTTTTTGCTTTAGGATATTCTTGATAATTGTCGAGATAATCAACTGTTATAATGTCAGGTGTGATGAATTAGTCCCACATTGGATATTGGATAAATAGAGTCCAATATATATAGTAAAAAGGCGCATATCCCATGAACTTAAGCTTTTGAGATGATTTGGTGTCTGGCCTACTATATTATTCTGATTTGACACTCTTTCGATTCACCCCAATAAGTGTATCAGAGCTTCAGATTCGAAACTGTGCAAACTCTTAAGACCAAAATTACTGTAATAATGTGACTAAATTGAGTCTCATGTTAGTCTCTCTTTAAAAAAAAATCAAAAAATGAGATAAAAATCTGTTACTATGGGTTCACGGTGGAACTGGTCGAGTAAAAGAGTTCTTGATTAAGAGTATTAAAATTAATGTGATCAAATCACACCTGAATGAGGAGATTATTATAATGTCAGATGTGATGAATTAGTCCCACATCAGATATTGAATAAATAGAGTCCAATATATATAGTCAAAAAGTCTCATATCCCATGAGTTTAAGCTTTTAGAATGATTTGGTATTCGATCCACTATATTATTCTGATTTGACACTCTTTTAACTCCCCCAATAATTAACAACAGGGGCATGCATCTATTAGAAGTTCATATTCCTACAACATCGGACAAGACGCTCAAATTAGACACACTTTAATTTATGCATCGAGATTGCTCCCCAGGGTCTCCATTATCCTAAGCAGCCAAAATCAATCCCATACCTCTCAAGATCTTTGAAGGCTCAATCACATTCTTCCATCCATTTGAATCTTGAATTATGCTGAAAAGCTTTAAAGAAAGGCAAGCATTTCTCACCTGACCTAGAGAATAAGTGATTGAGCACCATCAACTAACCTATGAGTATTTATATTTCTTTGATAGAGCCCAAGACCTTTATTTTCATAACTACTTTAATCTTCTTAGAGTTAGCCTCTATCTCTCATTCAAAGATAAGGTAGCTGAGGAACTTTCCTAAGCCTACACCAAGGCACACTTATCAAGGGTTCAACTTCATCCTAAACTTTTAAAATGTATTGAAAGTTTTTTCCAGATCTTTCAAGTGCCCTTTAGCATAGAGACTCTTTACCAATATGTCATCAACATACATCTCCACATTCCTTCTAAGATGAGGCTCAAAAACCTGGCTTACCATCATTTAGTATGTTGCTTCTACGTTCTTTAGCCCAGAAGGCATTGTGTGTAATAGAAGGTGTCTTGATCAGTGATAAAGGAAATTTTCTCCTCATCTTTGGGATATGAATCTGATGGTAGCCTAAGAATACATCCAAAAGGCCTAGGAGGTGCTGGCCCAAGGTAGAAGCCATAAGTTAATCTATCTTCAACAAAGGATAACTATCCTTCGGGCAAGTTTTATTCAAGTCGGTGAATTTGAGGCACATTCTACACTTCTTATTGGACTTCTTCACTATCATTGGTGATGGCTCTTTGATGCTCGAGGGTAAGGTGCCACTTTTTCTGCTTGACTAGTATGTAATTTTCTACCACTGCAAGCTCATGCTACACAACCAAAGAATATATGCATGGGAGATCTTTAGTAGACCATGCGAAGACATCTTGACTACTTCAAAAGAATTATCCCAGTTTGATGCGAAGAGGCTCCATGAGGTTTGCTTCAATATCCTTCTCGAGCTCACATCGACAACTAGGTTGACGAGTTGCTCCATAGATTTAGTGTGCACTTTCTTTGGCTTGGCGGTAGACTCATTCATGTCTACCACTACCAGACCTTTGCCCTTATGATTGGAGTTATTTTGCCAATAGGCTACCTCACACTTCTTAGCAAGGCTTTGGTCACCCCACGCTTCACTTGTGCTATATTTAGTTAAAGATCTCATAACTAAATAAAAAGTTGAGATTACTACTTAGAGCTAATTGAGCACTGGGTGATCCAATCTTATATTATAAATTGAGTGTGTCTTAACCACCACAAACTTCAATCTAATTGTAGTGCTCTTGAGATTCTTTCCAACTGTGAGAAATAAATCGATCATGCCAATTGGAGTAACCAAATCACTTGTGAATCTAGTGAGCATCCTAACATATGGCTCTAGCTTTTATTCAATCTTCATTTGATCATAAGCTCAAGTAAACAACATGTTTTCTAACCTTCCCATATCCACTATGATACATTGTGTAATGTAGTTGTCCAAAATTACTGAGATTACTAGTGCATCATTATAGGGCATAGAAACTCCTTCCAAGTCCTTTGTAGAAAAGTCTATGTCCCAATTTTGGGGCTCACGATGCTACCTTTTTGTCTCCTCCTTCAACTCCTCATGCCCCGTAGTGATGGTTTGACATTTGCAAGTCAATGTTGAGGCTTCACTTTGAGTTGGTGGGCTTGTCAAGATCATATTAAGATTGCCTTTGATGGGTGGGTTGTACAACTCAAGGTTGTGATTCCTTTGAAGAGAGACCCATAAATAAGGTTCTCACACACACGCTTCTTCAACTTATTCACCTCAATAAACAAACTACCCAAGGTGGCTCTCTTTGATGAGTCTTTTAATTTCATCCTTGAGGTACCTACATTCTTCAATATCATGAACATACTCTCGATGGAAATGATAATATCTAGATTTGTTGAGACTTTGTTGAGTGGTGTGGATTGGTAAGGGCTTCCACAAGAAGCCTTGGTGTTCAATCTAGGCAAGAACCTCATACCTCAAGTTGTTCGGAGTGTATAAGCCTAAAACTCAGGCCTACATTTCCTTCGTTCGATTCTTGGCTTTTTTGGTTTGAGGGGTTTGGCCTCCCGAGGTTCTTTCTTTGGCCTACTACTACCCTTGAATTTCAGGCATTAATGTTCTCTCAGACTAGTTGGATGAATCCTACCAAGCTCCTGGGAGGTTGGTGAGCCACTCATAGGCAACCTGAGCCTATCTGATTTTATTGATTACAATAGCGAGGATGATGGAGCTATCCAATTTGATAACCTCATGCCAAGCTTTGTTAAACCATTCCAAATACTCCCTTAATCTTTAGCCCTTTTTTTACTTCAGTTTGAGTAGTGTAAAGTGGTCCTTTCACCGATGAAAAAGGGAGACAAACTATTGTATGTACTTGTCTACCAAGTCATCGAAGCAGGTGATGGAGTACCTTAAAAGTCCTGAGTACCAGGCTTGGGCCAAGCATTGCAACATCATAGGAAATGTGTTACATATGGTAAAATCCCATTCTCCTTGTAAAATCATAGTGTTTGTTATCCTTTCGATTTTGACGATCATCAAATTAGTATTTAACAAGTTTCTTAAGTGGTATAAGCTTTAGAATGTACAATAATCATGTAAGTTTGTGAAATACCAAGTCTCAGGATAAAATCTTAAAGATGATGACTTGAAGATAAAGAGGATGATATTGTGTAGATGAAGCATAAAGATCAAGGTAAAACCTCAAAATGCTCAAAGTGGAAGATCAACTCAAGGCTCATAAGTTTAGAATTTTCATTTATTTATGTTGAGTCAAGGATTTGATAGTTAGTTTATTTAAGCTTTTGATCAACACGCAAACTAATCTTGGAATACCTTCACTAACCTATTATTTCTATCCAAGATTAATTATGAGTTAATGTCAAACTAGGGAACTAAAGTTGCAATAAAATAGTAATTTTTCTATTAATTTCAAATATCCAAACTATAGGATTTGGATACCCTAATCTAGTATAAATGCTTTTGTTTTACTAACCTCTTTGGATGCCCAAACCTCAAGATCAAATGCCCAAAAATTCTGAAACTATAACTTCTAGATTTTCGTTGTTTAGAGTTTGGATGCCCAATGTCCTTATTGAATGCTTGACACTATAGAGTTCAGGCATTTGAACCTGTGACATCATTTATAATGGCTAATTCAATTTTAACTATTGGGATATTTTGGACATCCAAACCTTTATAGTTCAGATGCTTGAACTCGATATAGATTACCAAGGGTGATTCCCAAATGGCTAATTTTCTAATCTAACGATTATATAAAAGCTTGGGACATCTTTTCTTAGTGAGAAAATTAGATTTTTCACATTCTTATAGCAATATCCCCCTCCCCAAGCCTTCTAATCCCAACAAAAGCTCAAATAGGTATTAACCTTCAAATCCTCGAAAGCCCTTATACTCAAATATTGAGAGACTCCAATGGAGTAGGTGTGTTGGTCATCGAACCACACATATCAGTTTGGACTCTTTCTACCTTTCTTTTACTTTTTGTACTTATTTTGATATTAATTGAAAATCATCTTATATTTGATTATAGAGTGATTATTTTGTTATGCTTTAATTGTCTTAGTAATTTTAATTAAGTTTTAATAATCTACTTGGCTTGAAGTGCTTATTTGGTTCTTTGTGCTCTTTATGAAAACTTGTTTTAGTATTTGGAAACCTATTTTCCCCTCAAAAGTTGCCAATAAGGGTTTTCAATTGATACCAGAGTCTCATGCTCATAATTTAGGACTAACATCCATGAGTATTGATCTTTTTGGCAACATTTGATGTTTCTTTTATATTTTGGATTTTTGTTTTGAAAATAAATTTTTAAAATCTCTTGAAGCTTATCTTGATGTTCCTACTTGAGTATTTATTTTTACTAATATCCTATAAAAAGATTGTCATATTATATTTGCAGAAAATAAAGAGGTGATTCATATGGATAGCATTCCAATATGCTTCAAGGTTATATAACTATATGTGGTAATCTTAAATTCCACTACTCTTATTGACTTTTTTTTTCAATACAATGCTTCTCTTATGTATAAATTTTAATATCTTTTAGAGATTATGCATTGCTTTGGGCCTAGCCTTTAGAATTACTTTAGTCGAGACCTTATGTATCATAGATAGGGGGAGCATGTATATAATTTTTAAGTATTTTTTTTAACCCATCTATGCGTGTCAAGGGGGAGCTTTTTTATTGTCTCAAATATTTATTACATTAGATTTTGTAACACTATGATAGGAAATACCTTACTTATTTTAAAATTTTCATATCACTTGATGTATGATATTAATATAAAGATATTTATATCCTTGCTATTATTTATCTCTACCCCATGGTCTTTCTAATGCACTTATTTAGGGGGAGTTCTATTTTTGATGATGTCAAAGAGGGAGAACAATATGCATAATTGTGAAACTTGTTAAATATATTATTAGTTGAACTTTATAGCAAAAAGCACATCTAATTACCTTTATGTGCATATACCTTATAGCATGTTTATTTACTTATTCTATATATAGTTTGTCATCATCAAAAAGGGGGAGATTATTGTCCTTTGGATTTTGATGATGATCAAACTAATATCAAACAAATTTCTTAAGTGGTGAAAAGTTTCAAAATGTATAATGATCATCCAAGTTTGTGAAAGACCGAGTCTAAAGATCAAAGCTTGAAGATGATTACTTGAAGATAAAGAGGATGATATTATGAAGATGAAGGTTAAAGATCAAGGTAAAAGCTCAAGGTGCTCAAAGTGAAAGATCAACTCAAGGCTCATAGATTTAGAATTTTTATTTATTTGTATTGAGTCGAGGATTTGATAGTTAGTTTATTTGAGTTTTTGGTTAACACTCAAACTAATCTTGGAATGTCTTCACTAATCTATTACTTCTATCCAAGGTCAGTTATGAGTTAATGTCAAACTAGAGGACTGAAGTTGTAGTAAAATAGAAGTCTTTTTATTAACTTTGAATGTCCAAACTTTAGGGTTCAGACATCCAAACTTCAGGGTTCAGACACCCAAATTTGGTAGAAATACCTTTATTTTACTGTCATCTTTGAACACTCAAACCTCAGGATCGAACACTCAAAGATTCAAAAATTGTAAATTTTGGACTTTCCTTTTTTAGATTTTGGATGCCCGATGTCCTTATGAATGCTTAACACTGTAGAGTTTAGACATCCAAACCTAACGAGTGGATATTTGAACTTGTGACGTCATTTATTATAATGGCTAGTTCAAATTTGACCATTGGGATATTTCGAATGTCTGAATCGTTATAGTTCAAGTGCCTAATCTCAAGAGAGATAGCTAGGGTGATTCCCAAATAGCTAGTTTTTTTGTTTTAATGATTCTATAAAGTCTTAGAATGTCTTTGCTCTGTGAGAGAATTAAATTTTCATATTCTTAGAGCAAAATTCCCCTCCTAAAGCCTTCTAACCCCCAACAAGAGCTCAAATAGGAGTTAACCTTCAAATTCTCAAATGCTCTTATACTCAAATATTTAGAGGCTCTTGCTGTGAGTATTTTTCTCTTTTTTTTATTCTTTATCATTGTATCTCTCTTAGGTTATTAAGAGAAGAGTACTCTTCTAGGTTTTAGGAGAATGGTGAGAGTGCTCATTCCTCACATTGTGAAGAGTGACTGATTGGCTTTGGTGTGGAGCGAGACTCACAGTTTATGAGTTTATATGGACATGGCTTCACCCTAATGAAGCGACAACTCTAGTGATGAGTTTAAGCCCTCGAGATTGAGGCAAGATTCATGAAGCAGGTGGAGTGGTTGGTCATCGAATAATGTATATCAATTTGCACTCTTTCTACATCCTTTTTATCTTATGCACTTATTTTGATATTGATTAAAAAATCATCTTATGTTTGATTATAGAGTAATCATTCTCTTATGCTTTAATTATTTTAGAAATTCTAATTAAGTTTTGATAATCTACTTGGCTTGAAGTTCTTATTTGCTTCTTTGTGCTCTTATTGAAAATTTGTTTTAGTATTTGAAAATCTATTTCTCCCCTCAAAGGTTGCCAATAGAGGCCTTTCAATGTTTCTAAATGTGCTGACATGATCCATTAGATCCTTCAAGATATTATACACCTCATAGAGAGATTATCAAAACTTTGATTATATAGGAGAGTGCACTACTTTAGGAATTAAAGGAGTATCATATCTCACCTGGTTCAGATGAGCTAGTGCCCCTAATAGTTCTTAACTTGAATATAACATGACCCCCCTTTGGGTGACTCGTGTAGCTGTGACTGAAGCTCAAGTAACATGTGTGCAATATGTGGCCTCATCACTTGGATCATATATAGGGTCGTACCCATTATAATCCCTCAAGGCTTGATACCAAAGAGGAGACACAACTAAAGGACAATGACTTCTGTGATGATGCCCATTAATGTATGCATGGCTCGGTATGGTATGATGTTTCACATTGTTAGTTCAGTGTAGCACCTCAAGTTGGGGGTGGAGCATGAGCTTGAGCTTGTTGCTGAGCATAATGAGTCTGGGGACTCTATATTATTTGGGCTTGATTCTACAACTATTGTTGTTGTAGGTTCTGCATAGCTTATGCCTGAATCTCAAGTAGCTACATAATCTACTGGACAACAGTGGCCAAGGTCTAAAATTCATGCTGACTTACCGAGTTGGAGGGGCCTGGTGGTGCCTCAGGAACCATCTAGAAGGGGGCTCCCCGAGGTTGTTGTTGTGGTTAGGCTGCCAAATTCACTTGCTGAGCCAACCTATTTGGACCATTGGATGAATTATGAGATTTCGCTAGTGCCAAAGCCATCTGGCCCCTAAATGGATTTTTTTTGATGATGAGGGTTATGCTGCTCAAGGAGGGATGGTCAAAATCTTGTCGAAGACCTCTTAGAATGGCTAGGAAGATGTTAACCTAGATTGGCAACTTTTGAGGGAGAGAAATTAGGTTTTATAAAAATAAATAGGATTTTAAAAAAATCAAATCCCCAATCAAATTCACCAAGATAGATATACACAAATTTCAATTAAAGCATAAGTGTAATAATATAAATAAAAGAAAGAATCGATGCACCGTGATTTTTATGTAGTTCAGCGACCAACCAAACCTACTTCATGACCTTACCTTGCTCTTAAGGACTTCAATCACTCCACTAGTGATGTTGTTTCTTAAGATAAAGCTGAGCCTTTACATCTACTTATAATTCGTACATGTCACTTTTTTTGAGTGAAACTATACCTATCACTTCCTTAGGGTAAAACCATGCCTGTACAAATGATCATCCTCCAACCGGCAATACCTAGTCGACACCAAAGTTTTTGTACTCTCATGCTCTTAACAACCTAGGACTATTTACAAGTGAAAAAAGATAAAAGATAATACAATTTAAGCTCACTACAAAATTACTCAATAAAGAGGACAAGGGATAGAGAATTTGATATGAAATTTATAGTTTAGAGAATTCTTGGGCTAGGGGCATTAGGGGCTTTAATCTCTTCTCTATGATAAATATAAAGTTGTAAAAACTTATTCAGAAGAGTTCAACCATAACTATTTATACTTTTTGGGTCGAAACTAGCCATTAGACATGAAATCTTGCAACTAGCTTCTTTCTAAGCGTCAAAAAACTAATTGTTAGTCACACAAAAACCACAAAGCGAATGACCGCTTTGCAAACTGGTTGATCACTTTAGGTGAACTAGACCTAACAGATTTTATCAGCTAGATGTCCAATTCATAAACCAGTCATCTGATTCTACATAGGTTTAGAAGATTTGAATCTTCAATTTGACACAATCGGTTATCCGCTAAGACAAGTGGATGTCTAGTTCTATCAGAAAAATTCTATTTAAGAGTTTCCTATAGAACTCTACATGATGAATACTCTAGAAAATTAATCTCAAACACAAATCCTCAACTCAACTAAATAGATAAAAATCTAAACCTAGTCGATGTCAGCTTCTTGAGTTGCTTTAGCTATGTCCATATCATTCTCAAATCTTCAAATTATTGTTGACACCTTCAAGACATTTTTTAATCTCTTTAAGTCACGTTCACTAATCCACCATCGCGCTTCCTTCTATTTGAGGATTTAAACTATTCTCTTGAGAGTTTCAAGTACTTTGGCTAAGCACAACTCAAATAGACATTAAATATAGTTTGCTCATCATTAAAACTAGGAAGGGTAACAATCTCTCCTATTTTTAATGATGACAAGCCCTTACTAAAATAGAATAAATGATCTAGTTGATTAAGGGGAATTAGCAATTTAACACATATATCGACTAAAAAAATATGCATGAAAATATAGAGCATATACCATGAAAATATCACTTTAGCAAAAGATAATATGTTCTCCCTTACTCTAATATTTCTCCACCTATTTAGAGTAATTCTAACAATGTCATATTTTCTCCCCCTTTTTTATCAATAAAAAAGATACAAGTGAATACAAGGATATTGAGTCAAGAGAAATAATAGCAAAGACTCAAAAATATTTATACTAATATCATGCATCAAGAGATATAAAAAATTAAAGAATGAGTAAGATATTTTCTATCAACTAGCCTCAAAATAATAATTTATCAGCATACATTCAAGGCAATAAAAGCTCCCCCTCCACCCTCCCCCCTCTTCTATGAAAGGAGACAATAGAATTTTCCAGGGGAACACCAAAATACATGAAACCTTCATCAAGTTGTTATGCTCTACTATGCAAGGGTGGTCATATCTATGTACTAAAAAAATTTAACATAAACTATTCAGGGCTATAGATGATATTGCAAATCTCTAATCTTCTCCCTTATATAGCAGGACCAACAGCCAAGAAAGCTCGAAGGAGAGCCTAGAAGTTTTTCAGATATTTGAAGCTTTCCTACTTTGTTGACTAGAGAGAGGATGCTTTTGTTTCTATGTTTTCTTTTGGTTCTATACATATTACAACTAGGTATTTTTCCTTTCTTTCTTTTTATCTTTTTTTGTGGGGCTTTACTATTGAAAATCTTTACCTTTTTGTAAGGATACAAACTTTTGTATCTGTTGCTCCTTGTCCTACTAACAAGGCTTTATAATGATAATCTCAGGTTGCTCAAAAAAAGGAAAAAAAATAAAAGCTCTCCCTTGAAATATGCATGGATGGATTTTAAAGAAAATTTCAATGATTACATATATGCTCCCCCTTTCAAAAATAATTTCATTATATTGTCGAAAGTAGCCAAAAGGATTGATACTCAAGGATGTTAATCCAAAAGAATGAATATGAGACTCTGATACGAATTGTTAATCTAGACCAGTAACCTTTAAGGGGGGAATTAGGTTTTGTAAAAACAAATAAGATTTTGAAGAAATCAAATCCCCAATAGAATTTACCAATATAGATTCACACAAATTTTAATCAAACCATAAGTATAATAATATAAATAAAGGAAAGTATGAATGTACTATGATTTTTATGTGTTTTGATGATCAACCACACCTATTCCATGGTCCTTGTCTTGCTCCTTGAGAACTTCAATCACTCCACTAGTGATGTAGCTTCTTAAGGTGAAACCAAGCTTTTATATCTACTTACAATTCACAAGTGTTGCTTTCTTTGGATAAAGCCACATTCATCACTTTCTTAGGGTGCAGAAATGCCCATACAAACAATCTTGCTCTAACCGACAAGATCTACTCCACACTGGAGCCTTTGTACTCTTATACTCCTAACAACCAAAGAGTGCTTACAAGTGAAAAAAAAATAAAAGAAGATATAATTTAAGCTCACTACAAAATTACTCAATAAAGAGGACAAGAAATAGAGGATTTGATATGAAATTGATAGTCTAGAGCATTCTTGGGATAGTAGGCTTGGGGGCTTTGATCTCTTCTTTATGATAAATATGAAGTTGTAAAACCTTATTTAAGCCCAACCATACCCAGTTATACCTTATGGGTCGAAACTAACTGTTGGGGGTGAAATTTTGCTACTAGCTTTTCTCTAATGGTCAAAAACTAATCGTGAGTCACATAGAAATTGCAACTTGAATAACCATTTTGTTAACCAGTCAATCACTTTATGTGAATCAGGACTGGAAGAATTTGTCATCTAACCATCCAATTCTAGTAAAAAATAGAACCTATACTCCTAAGAGGACATCCAGTTCATAAACTGGTCATCCAGTTCATGAAAAGATTGTCTGATTCTACATAGGTTCAAAAAATTTGAATCTTCTATATGACACAATTAGTCATCCACTAAAGTGGACTTTCAGTTCTTTTAGAAAAAAACTCTATCAAAGATTTTCCTACACAACTCTACACAATTAACTCTAGAAAATTAATCTCGAATACAAATCCTATACTCAACTAAATGAATAGAAATCTAAACCTAGTCGATGTTGGGTTCTTGAATTGCTTTAACTATGTTCTTGTCATTCTTGAATCTTCAAGTTATTATAGGCACATTCAAATAACTTCTAAGGCATCTTTTGATTTCTTCAAGTCACGTTCGCCGATCCACCATTGTTCTTTCTTCTATTTAAAGTTTTTGAATATTCCCTTGAGATCTTTAAGAATTTTAGCTAAACATAACTCAAATAGACATTAAATATGACTTGCTCATCATCAAAACTAGGAAGGACAATAGAAGAGAGGCAGAGTAATTCTCAATGAAAGCACCAACTTATTAACAAAGCCCGGTTTGTCACTGGTTTCACCTTGAGAGCTCTGAGATCAATCCACTAGGTTGATCTCCTGCTAATATGCAATAAAAAGAAACTATAAAGAAAACCACTAGAAACTCTTGAGCAATGGCCTCTTCAACACTCAAGTTAGTCACACAGGGTATAGTAGGGAAGAGAATCGAGCATTAGTTCCTATCTGAAGACTAGGCTATTTATAGGATGTGGAGCGTATCAAGATCCTGTGATCTCGGTGTTGCAATCTCGTCATGCCCCAACGGAAGTATCCAAGCCCAACCATAGCTCGATGTAGTGTAGTTTACTCATGTAAGGGTTTGCCATCAACCAAGGACACCAAACTTCTCACAACTTAGTGTCAAGACAAATTTTTACCTCAAATGCATTAGTTCACAACTTAGTCTTGGATTCGATTCTTATTGAGCTTCTAATTCAGAGAATCATCTTCAGCTAGCTACTTTGAAGCCCAGTCTTTAGTTACCTTGGGTGACAATTTTGGTTTTAGTTCACACCTATCTGGTTTTATCAAGCCGATCATGATGGTTCGATGTATCATTAAAAATTCATATAAAAATTTTAAATTATTCTCATTTAGTTTAATTTAAAATTTTATTAAATTAATAATTTTTTTAGTTTTTATAAAAAATTGATTGTCTGATTTTGTGAAACCAGCTATTTAGAATTTAGTTTTGTCAAACAGATTGTCTAGTAATTGTAAATCGATTATTTGAAGTAAAATGAAATAAAAATAATTTCATCTTCTATATTAATTTAATTGATAAAATAAAAATAAAATAAACTATTTTTAATATTTTAATTAAGATAGTTTTTATAAATTTATAGTATAAAATGAGTGATTTTTTACTAGTGGTAATAAAATAGGTAATTTCTTATAAATACATAATAAAACAAGTGATGTTTTTCACTAAAAACCTTTTTTAATGGAAATTGCATATATGAAGAGATTTTTTATTAGGTTGTGTTTCCTAATGAATGGCTATTTGATTCTCTAATCCTTCTTTTGTGTTTTCCAATACTTGTTTTCTCAACTCAAAGAAACAAACAAATTATATGGAGATATTTTTACATAAATAACAAAATCAACCATTGACTCCCATGGGTCTCCAGTTTCTAGTTGAGAGCTTGCATATTGAGTATCCCTACTTATATCAACTAGAATTTTTTGAAGCATTTATATATAAATTTATACCCATTATATTATTATGTTTCATGCTTATATTTGTATGCAATTTACATTTGGGTATAGATCCAAATTTTGGTACTATCGGATATGTTTCCATTCTTAGAAACTTCTAAATTCCATAAATATGATTTTAAATGACAATAAGATATATATAAAGTCAATATAAATTTTTAAAAATAAGTAAACTATGATAAATTCCTTTTACACTACCAAAATAAAATTTTCTGAACTCAATCTATTATTTCTAAATATAAGTGTCAAACTTTTAAACTATTGCCTTCTTAATGCAATTTGATGATATATCACCTATAGCACAGCTAATTAAATTAGTATTAAATCAGTTGGAGATTTATATTAATTGCTTACATGCACATATATACATAAACAAATCAAATATTTGATTGATTATTATGAATATGACTGATGATATATTGAGCTAAAATCAGCCAAATCAAGGAAAGAATGGGGATCTGATGTGAGGATTGATCCTCATACCGAGATAACCGATGTACCAACCATGAAGATGACATTCGAGGCAATACCACCAAAGTCAAAGTAGGCTCAGTAGCCTGAGGAATACACACCCTACAAAGTACATATTCCAAGGCCTACAAAAAAATATAATGGGTGGCTCGGTGCCGTATTTGAAATGCAGCCAGATATTTAAGAAAACCAGAAAATAAGGATCCCAAAAAGATTCTAACATAAAATCCGAGAGTGATATTAACCAAATAAGGAGAATCGAATATGATTAGGACTAAAATCACATGACTTCTAGATCTACTAAAAGATCTCCTTAACCTATAAAATAGAGGATAGCCCACGATGGTAAGGGACTAGAATCTCTCTCTCTCAAATACTCACCTAAAAAGAATCGATAGGACCTTTTCTAACTTGAGTATTAGAGTGGCTATCGTTGGAGAGCTCCCGATAGGCTTTCTCATGATTCTTATTTTTCTTATAGATTAGTGAAAGAGTGGCTTAGAAGATTTGATCTTGAAGAGCCTCCCCAACTAAAATTGATGTCTGAACTGGGCTCTATCAATAAATTAGTGCTTTCATTGATATCTGCTCTGCCTCACTTTTTGGCTAATCAAGAAAGTTGTCAATGATCTTCCAACCATGCCTTCGAGGGTGGCACAACCCTTGTCATCAAAGAACCCACCTAAAGGGCAAGTAGCCCCATAATCAACAGAGTCAAATAACTCATTTGGCAGATCAGGTATACCAACACAACCAACCACATTAATCACCGGGACTCAGCTGCAACCTTGGAGAACCCTTCTACAAATGGTCCCTAAGGTGCCGATAGGACTTTCCAATCTGATAGAATGACAAGAGTTTCAAACTCTAACCACTGTCATTTAGCAGATGATGTAGTTTTTTCAGACCCAGGCACAAGCTATGCAAAGCCTATAGGACCAACAACTACAAAATCAATCCGTGTAGAGCTTCTAGGCTTGTAACACCTAGTAGCAGTAGGTTTCGGAATGAGCCCTGTTACCTACCCGACGTGAAGTACTAAATCAGCCCCACAACTTTGTAAATGCACTTCAGCCCCCAGGCAAGACACCATCATCAAAACCCTTGTAACCCTTGGCAATAATTTTGCTTTGGTACTAAGCTTTGAGGGATTATAATGGACAAGATCTAACTTATGATCCGACAAAAGAAGCTACCTATCAAATACACACCAACCAGACATCAAAGTTCCTGAAGGAAGCTATATTACATCTAGTTTGGGGAAGGTCATGGACACTAAATCATCCTCACCAACTAAGGAATGATACTCCTTTAATCCACAAAATAGCATACTCACTAGTGCGGCCGAAGTTTTGCTAGTCTCTCTACAAGATATACGATGGCCTGAACGACACAGTCGATCATGTCAGTACCTTTAGAAATATCATGATTCTACAAGGGGTTTGGGACTCAACCATGTGCAAAGCATTTTAAATAATACTACAAGGCCTAGCGAAAGCATGGTATTCCAAACTCCCAAGGTACATAATAACTTATTTTGATGACTTGGTAGATAAGTTCATTAAAAAATTCATCTCACTAGTCTCTCAATGAAAGGACCCTTCCATGCTCCTCATATTGAAGCAAAAAGAAGGTGAAAGCCTAAAGGATTATTTAGCCTGATTTTAATAAAGTCTAGCTAGAAGTTACTGAGTTGGATAGCTCCATTGTTCTTGCCTCCACCATGAATAAAATCATACAAGCCTGGGTTGCCTATGAGATAACCCACTAGCCCTATGTAGTCTGACAAAGGTCATCTAACTAACTCATGAGCATATAGATGCTAAGAATGTGATCCAAGCAAAGAAAGCATCTGAAAGTAATATCAAGAAGAGAGAGTCTCCAGATAATAAACCCACCAAGCCAAAGAGGTAAAAATTGAACGAAGGGAGTGAAGGCCTAAATTTCAACTATATACTCCACTGAATAATTAAAGATCTAAATTTATGGTGTAAATTGAGCGCTGAGACTTCTTCCGAAGGCCCCAACCCATCTGCACTACCAAGCCAAACCTTTATAAATCAAGATACTATTATTTTCATCATGATTATGGTTATGATACAAAAGAATGCAAGAACGTCAAGGATAAAATTGAGAGGCTCATCAAAAAAGGTGATCTCGGGCAGTTTATTTGTTGAGATGAATGAGCTGGAGAACCTCTTGCGTGGGATAATCATCAATGCCCCCCCGAAGTGACCCTACTCCTGAACCACAAAATCCTCCAGTCAAAGGTAATCCCAACATGATCCAGGTGAGCCCACTCACTCAAAGTGACATTTCACCATTGACTAAAAAATGTCGAACCCCCACAAGGGGGCAGGAGGGCTCAAATAAGGAGGTAAAAAAGAGATACCATTACGAACCTAACATGGGAACATAGTCTTCTCTGTCAAGAACTTAGAGAAAATCTCCATGCCCCATAATGATATACGACTAATCTCAAAGGTCCTAGATGGCTAAACCACTCATTGTATCATGATAGATATGGGAAGTTCAACAAATATCTTGTTCACTTGAGCCTATGATCAAATGAAGAATGTGAACAAACTAGAGCCATATGTCAAAATGCTCACTAGATTTATGGAGATTCAGTCACCCCACTTGGCATGATTAGCTTGCTCCTTACAAACCAATTAAGCAACTCATTAATTTGATCATCAATGAAGGCTCAGGGAGAACACTAAAGTTAGGGGTGAACCTCATAGAACCCTTGCATACCAAATAACAAGAGCATCTCGGGAGGAGTCAAGATGTCTTTGCTCAATCCCTTAAGGGCCTCCTAGGTATTGAGCCCTCAGTGGCTCAACACAAGTTCTTGATTATGAAAAATCATAAATTAGTCAAGCAAAAGAAAAGGCATTTTGCCCCTAAATACCAAAAAACTATCCCACAAGGGTAAATAAACTTCTCAATCTACGATTCATAAGGGAATTTCAATATACTGAGTGGTTAGCAAATGTGGTGATAGTAAAAAAATCTAATAAAAAAATAGAGGATATGTGTTGACTTCATCGACCTGAATAAAACTTGCCCAAAGAATAGCTATCCTCTACTAAAGATCGATTAGCTCATTGACTCTACCTCAAGTCATCAACTCCTGGCTTCTTGGATGCATTATTAGGCTACCATCAAATCCAAATGCATCCCAAAAATAAGAAAAAAAATCACCTTCATCATGGATCAAGGTACCTTTCATTATGTAGCAATGTGTTTCAGATTAAAACATACAGAGATAACATACTAAAGAATGGTGAACAAAGCTTTTGAGCCTTAGTTAGGGAGGAATGTGGAGGCGTATGTCAATGATATGCTCATAAAAGACCTCCATGTTGATGAGCACATAAAAGATTTGGAAGAAACTTTCAATACCTTTCAAAAGTTTAGAATAAAGTTGAACCTAAGGAAGTGTGACTTCAGAGTATGTTTGGAAAAGTTCCTTGGCTACCTCATTTTAGAGTAAGAAATGGAACCCAGCCCTAAAATGATTGATGCAATTATGGGAATGAAGGCTCCGAGCTCTACCAAAGAAACGCAGAGGCTTACAAGTTGCTTGGCGGTGGTCAATCTCTTTCTATCTAGACTCAGAGAGAAGTACCTTCCTTTCTTCAAGGCACTCAAACAAACTACTAGTTTTGAATGGACAAAGGAATACAATCAAGCCTTCAAAGACCTCAAAAGGCACCTAGCCGGACCACCTTTGCTGGTAAGATTCAAACGAAATGAGGTACTCTTTCTCTACATAGCAATTGTAGACTAAATAGTCAATTCAGTATTAATAAGTGATCGAGGTGAATAATAATATCTCATATATTATGTGAGTCAGGTGCTCACAAGAGTGGATGTTCAATACCCTCCATTGGATAAGTTAGTGTATGCCATGATGTTAGCAACTCGAAAGCTCTGCCCTTGCTTTCAAGCATATCTGATCATGGTACTCGCCAACCTCCCACATTAGCTAATATTACAAAAACTAAAGACCTCAAGAAGACTGCTCAAGTGATCGATTAAGCTAAGTCAATTTGATGTAATTTTTGAGGCTCGGAAGACAATAAAAGCCCAGACTTTAGTAAACTTCCTAGTGAAAACTACCTTATACGTAGGGGTGAGCAAAAAAATCAAAAAACTGATCTACTGAACCATACCGATTGAGAACCATATCAGAAAATCGGTTCTCAAAGCAAACAGGTACAGTTTCAGTTTTTAATTTTGATAGAACCAAAAATCTGATTCTAGTCCTAGATCTATATTCTATGAAAAATCAATATACTGGAATCGTACTAGTTATCAAAAAATATATATAATTATATATAATATGAAATTTTAAAATATAATTTTTTATATTATATGTATATTAATATATTTAAAATGAAATCTTTATAGGATTATAATGAATAATATAAGATTTTTAGGTAAATTGTGTGTTAGTGTATTTAAAATTAATATAAAATAAAGTATTTTAAAATAAATAATTTAAAAATTGGTATAGTGGTTTTAGAACTAGTTCAGAATCTATTCAGAACTAAAACTGAAAAACTAATTCTCAACTCAAACTAGTACAGTTCTAGTTCTCAATTTTTTAAGAACCAAAATTTGGTTTTGGTTCTAAAATATGTAACAGCAGTGCGGTAAACCAGTTTTGCTCACCCCCTACTTATACCTTATAGGACCAAAATCCAAACCATAGTAGGGTTCAGGTAGATGGCTCATCTTGTGAGTCAAGTTGTGGGGTCAGCACTATCCTCTAGAGTCCAAATGGGAGAGTAGCTAAGTATTCAGCTCGACTTGAGTTCAGAGCCTCAAACAATGCTATGAAGTACAAGGCATTCCTCCTCGAATTATGCTTAGATTTGGCAACTAGAGCCAAAAAACAAAAACTATTCAGTGACTCTTAACTTATTTGTTTGCAGGTCACCAGAGAGTATGGGGAAAAAGATATGACCATGGCTCAATACTTAGCCAAGGTACGAAAGCTTATGGCAAAGATGGACTAAGTGGAAGTCTACCGATTACCTCAAGACAATAATGTAGAGGCAGATGCCCTAGCTCACCTAGCCTCCACCTTTTTTGGTTTAGTACCTAGGTAAATCTTTATAGAGAGCCTTCAATAGCCCAACTATTTGGAGATCACTGAAGCAAATATGATGGATACAGAGGTCCAACCAGATGGATCTCATCATCTCCCACCTCAAAGATGGGTGACTTTCTAGGGACCCAAAAGAAGCTTAGAGAATCAAAAAAACTAGGCCCAAACTTCATCTTACTAGAGGGTGGTCTTATATAAAAGATCCTTCACACAACCCCTTCTCTGCTACCTAGGACTTGAGGAAGCCAACTATGCCTTTCAAGAGGTCCATGGGGGGTATGCAGAAGTCATGGTGGAGGATAGGCCTTCGCACACAAGCTCCTCATACAGAAGTACTATTAGCTCAACATGTCTTTTGAGGCATCCGAGTTCATCTCCAAGTACAAACAATGCCAAAGACGTGTCTCACTACATCATAGTCTGGTGATTTAACTGCAACAAATGTAGTATGTATGGCTTTTTGACCAATAGGAAATGAATATCTTAGGTTCATTCCCGATGGCATCGAGATAAAGGAGGTTCTTAGTGGTCACCATTGACTAATTTACTAAATGGGTAGAAGCTAAACCCCTAGCCTTAATTATCAAGAGGAAAATTTAGAATTTCTTATGGCAAAGCATAACCTATAGGTTTGGGCTATCTCGTGTACTGGTTACTGACAATAGAAAGTAGTTTGATAACTCAAGATTTAAAGAGTACTATAGCAACCTTAATATAGAATAAAGGTTTGCATTGGTGGCACACTCCCAATCCAACAGCTTGGCTGAGATAACTAATTGAACCCTACTTTTAGGCATAAAGAAGCGTCTTGAAATAGCCAAAGGTATTGGATTGAGGAACTTCCACAAATCTTGTGGTCTTATCAAACCACCCTTGGACAACCACTAAGGGGCACTATTCATCCTCACCTACATGATTGAAGTTGTCTTTCTAGTGGAAATTGGTTGACCTACGACTCCAAATCAAATGAGGCAAATATCTGAGCACCAAATTGCTGAGTACCAACAGCGAGTAACTTGATACCACAATGCGCAAGTGCACAGTTGATGACTAGACCAGGTGACTGGATACTTTAGTGGACTGAACTCATTGATTAAGTTTTAGGTAAACTATCTCCATGCTGGATAGGTTCGTTTAGAATTTTTAGGGTCATGGGGCGAGGGATGTTTTAGATTGAACACCCCAACAATAAGAAACTTCCTAGGACATGACATATAGACAACCTCAAAAGATTTTATCTTTAGTTTATCTTTAGGATAAATTATGCTTTCATTATCGACCTAGATTTTGGCAAGTCATGTTTAGAAAATCACAAAGACCTCAGTTCTCCTAAGGCACTAAGACCTCAGTTCACCTAGCGCACAAAAATCCTTGATTTGCCCAGAGTACAAAAATCTCGATTCACCCAAGGCATAAAGACCTCGATTGCCTCAGGACATAAAAGGCCTCAGTCCACCCAGAGTACAAAGACCTCAGTTCACTTGAAGTATAAGACTTTGGCATTACACTAGGCATAGGGGCTTCAATTATACACCAAACAGAAGACTTTAGTCGTCAACCAATCATGAAAGCTCCGAATTTTACCAAGAAGATCTTTGCACAAAGACTTCACCACAAATCATATTTTGGTTTGGGAGCTTCACCCTCTTGATGCCCACCTCCACCTCCCACGCACACCACCACACCACCACCACGCCCCGAGACCCACCCCCCCCAACCCAACCACCCCCCCCCCCCCCCCCCTCCCTCCTCTCTCTCTCCTTCAAAGATAGCATTCTTCTTGGAAAAGAGATAAGAATTATTCAGTCCCTTCACTCAAGACAACTTCAAAGCTAGTAAGATGTAGCAGTGAACTATGACTTATCGCATGAAAAGTTATCTTCATCGAGCAAAAGAGCATATTGAAGGCCAAAAGATCACTAAGCAAGCTTGGGCAATGTCACATGGAAGGAAAGGCACAAGCCATAATTGCAAAAAAAAAAAAAAAAGGAAATGCTAAGGTAAAAGAAAAAAATTCTTTCATTCATCATACCTAATGAACAACTTGGTTACAAAAAAAAAGCTCTTTATAAAGAAGGAGGAGAAGTGAGACCACTTGGTAGATGACAAAGGTTGGTCGGGTTCTTTAGAAGGACTAGGTGCTAGGGGATTAGCTTCACTATCTCTGTGGCCTCCTTCTCCATCTGAATAATCTTCTTATACTCTCATTTGATGTAGCAGATCCACAAGTCATCATAAAGCTCCACTAGAAGATCATTAGACTCAAAGTTAGGATCATGGTGAGTTTGTTTTACTGTATTTTTACAGCAAAGATAGCCCTCAGAGAAGGAATGGGTGAAGAGAAGGCCCCATTCCTGAAGATACTTCCTGCTAGCTTTGAAGCCAAGGATAGCTTGCTTCTTGACCAACTCCAAAGCTTTCGTGTGTTCTAGGCTCCGATGAAAGGTAGCCACAACCTCATCCTTGGCCAGAACTAACTCAACCTTCTATTTATCCTCAAGTTCTTTTAGCCTTCTCAAGGATGACTCTCACTCTACTTTAAGAAGATTTCTCTCCTCCTCTACCTCCTTCTTCATCTTCTCAATCTCAAGCTAGAGTGACTCGAGCTGAGAACAAAGAAAATTCACACCCTCCTCGGCCTTACCAACCTTTTCTTTTTAGAGGCCTTTTGCCTATAAGCATTGTAAAAGTATCAACCTACATAATAAAAAAATTATAGTGCCTATAACTGAATCAAAGGTTAGCAAAAGAGAAGAAAAAGAGGCAATGTTGACAAAAGAAGTTTAGAGAACTTACATTGGCACAAGTTCGGGCCACCTTCATGAAGACCTTATCTACAAGAAGCTGCTCAATATAGGGACTCCCACTGTCCCTCAAGTCCCTGAGGAAGTACTCCTCATCATCCATCTCCTCATCTGAAGAGCTCTCGTAGTGAGAAGAAGGTTTCACCCACACTTTGGTTTGAGGGGGAGAAGATGCAGGTGCGTACGTTACAATTGATTTCTTTCCCTAGTTGGCAAACCTTACAATAGAGGAGCTCAGCACTCAAATAGCCCCTCTTGTGGATTTGACTCGAGAGAGGTCAGCTCAATAGAGAGACTCAAAAGGGTGAGATATTGCTTGCCCCTTCCTTGTTTGACCTCCCTCCATGGATCAGCTTCCTCCCTCCTCTCACTTCCTCTTCTCTAGAATAAGGATGAACTCTTGAGCAAGAGCGTTACCTTTTACTTTGTGATGTAGAACGTTCAAAGGAAGTTCAAAAATATCAAAAAAAGCTAATTCAGAAGTCAAGGAGCCATGACAAGTGATTTGATTCACTCTTTTATTTAAACTTAGGATTTACCTTACTTAGTACTTTTTCATGTTTAAATTCTCTTCATTATGATGTCTTAGGTCTTATTCTCAGATTTCACTAACCCAAGTCTAATTTTGGGCTGAATCCTATTCAGTTTAGGACTTAGGAAGGATGAATCCTTATTTAGGATTTTATTTTCATATGTTAACTTATTTAGAACTTCTACCAACCCAATTAATGGGTTCAAGCTGAGTTATATTCAGTTTAGGACTTGGGAAGCCAGAAACTTACTCAAATTGGACTTCTGGTATTTGTATAAATAGGCCTTCAGCCCTATGGATGGGAGAACAAATTTTACTCTCAATAAAATTTTACTTTAGTGGATTTTATCTCTTCCTTGTGGATTCAAGGAGTTCTTAATAGAGGCAACGGTGTTTCCTCGTCTACCACACTTGTTGCTACGTCAATTGGTATTAGAGCGAGGCTCTCCTAGCTTAATGTCTAACGATGATGCACCTAGCAGCAACCCTAGGGACGATGCTCCTATGGGTAATCACATCAACCGTGATTATTTTGATTCGACCATGGAGGCAATCCAAAACTCACTTGCAAGTTTGATGCTAAGGATGGATCAACTTGAAGGCCTAAATCAACCACGTCATCGGATCGATAAAGTGACTTACGATCCAATTAGTCAAGGAAAGGCTCCACAAGTGAATCCAAAAGGTTTACAAATCCTTGAAAACTCCAGCGATGAAGAAATTGAAGACATCCTTTATCAACCAGTTTCTAAGCATGATAGACATCATGATTTTCGCTTGAAGATTGATCTGCCATCTTTCAATGGCCAACTTTAGATCGAAGATTTCCTCGATTGGCTTGCTGAAGTGGAATGGTTCTTTGACTACATGGAGATTCCATATTCGAAGAAAGTGAAACTTGTTGCTTACCGACTCAAGGGGGGTGTATCAGCATGGTGGGAACGCATCCAATTGGAAAGGACATGCCAAAATAAAGCTCCAATTCGAGCATGGCCATGGATGAAGGCTCTTCTCAAAAAGCAATTCCTTCCCATAGATTATGACCAGGTACTCTTTCAGAAATATCAAAATTATCAATAGGGTAACCATAGTGTGAAGACATATGCTGAGGAGTTCTATCGCTTATCAGCACATAATAATCTAGTAGAGACTGAATCTCATCAAGTGGCAAGATTCATCGGTGGGCTACACACAACCATCCAAGATAAGATTTCCTTGCAACCTATTTGGACAGTTAATGAGGCTGTGAGGAGTGCAACTTGTGTGGAGTCACAATTGGAGTGACCCATCATCAGAAATCATGTGGGGAGAACCATTGGTGAGAATTCAAAAGGAGCACAATCTATTCCTAATAGAGGTACAACTACACAACCTCCTCGACTTCCCACACAAGTGAGTCTTGAAGCTAGAGCTACAAGGCCATCAAGAAATGACACATCAGCAAAGAACCCAAGTTCAAATCTTGATCAAAAGTACTATCATTATGGAAAATTTGGACATTGTTCTAATGTTTGTCTAGCACGAGAACTTGTGAACTTAGCTATTGAAGATAATTTTGTGGCTGACAACTTACATGACTCAAAAGATGATGACCTAGCTTGTGAGCAAGAAAACTATGAAGATAGAATATTCGAGGAGCCTAATGGTGAAAAGTCATCTTTAGTAGTTCAAAATCTGATGTACATCCCAAAGCAAGAGGAAAACCTACAACGTCACAATATCTTCCGCACTTGATGCACAGTAAATGGCAAGATCTGTGACATGATTATTGATGGGGGAAATAGTGAAAACATCATCTCCAAGACTATGGTCGACAAGCTTCAATTGAAAATGGAATCACATCCCTCTCCCTACAAGATCAGCTGGATTAAAAAGATTGGTGAAACCAAGGTAATTGAACGGTGTCAAATTTATTTTTCCATTGGAAAATTTTACAAGGATGAGATAACTTGTGATGTTGTGGAGATGGATGCATGTCATATTCTTCTTGGCAGACCTTGGCAATTTGATTGAGATTCTACACATTGTGGGTGAGACAATCGCTACATCTTCTTCAAAGATGGAAAGAAAATTATCCTTATCCCCATTGGCGAAGAGCGCCGATCCAAAAGTTTATAAGAGGAGAGTCACTCCTTCCTGATTATGCAAAATTTTATGGACAAGGCTAAAGAGACAGCTCAAATATTTGTTGTGATTGAGAAAGGAATAGAGACAATGCCCACTGAAGCTCCAAAAGTCTTGCAACCCTTCCTAAATGAATTCAAGGAAATCATGCTCGATGATCTTCCTGATGAACTACCCCCAATGAGAGATATTCAGCACCACATTGACCTTGTTCTTGGAGTGAGTTTACCAAATCTGCCCCACTACAGAATGAGTCCAAAAGAGTCACAAATTTTACAAGACAAGGTTGAAGAGTTGATCAGAAAATGAATGGTCAGAGTCAGCATGAGCTCATATGAAGTTTCAACTGTATTGACACCTAAGAAAGATGGAAGTTAGTGGATGTGTGTAGATAGTCGAGCCATCAACTGAATCATGGTAAAGTATAGATTCCCAATTCCTCACTTAGAAGACATGTTGGACATTTTGGAAGGGTCAAAGGTATTCTCTAAGATAAATTTGAGGAGTGGATACCATCAAATCAGAATTAGACCCGGTGATGAATGGAAAACTACTTTCAAAATAAAATAAGGACTTTATGAGTGGCCTGTTTTGCCTTTTGGACTCTCAAATGCACCAAGTACCTTCATGCAATTGATGAATTAGGTACTCAAACCTTTCATTGGTCATTTTATTGTTGTTTACTTTGATGATATTCTGGTGTACAGTCATAATGAAGAAGAACATAAAAGGAATCTAATAGAAGTACTTACTGTGGTGAAGAAGGAGAAGTTGTACATCAACTCAAAGAAATGCCATTTTATGACTGACCACTTGGTGTTATTTCGTTTCATGGTAAGTGTCGAAGGCATTTATGTTAATGAAGAAAAGGTAAAGGCTATTAAGGAATGACCGATATCCAGAAGTGTATCAAAAGTTAGAAGCTTCCATGGTCTGGCGACATTCTATCGGAGGTTTGTCAAAAACTTTAGTTCTATTATGGCACCAATAACTGAGTGTTTGAAGCAACGCAAGTTCTCCTGGACTCAAAAAACTAATAGATGCTTCGAGTTGATCAAGGAGAAGTTATCTACTGCACCTATTTTGGCATTGTCTAGCTTTGAGAAGTTGTTCGAGGTAGACTATGATGCTTCATACATAGGCATTGGAGCCATTCTATCCCAGGAAGGAAGACCAGTAGCTTTCTACAGTAAAAAATTGAGTGAAGCTCGAAAGAAGTGGTCAACATATGAGCTAAAATTTTATATTGTTGTACAAGTAATTCGTCATTGGAAGCACTATCTAATTCAATGAGAGTTCATTCTATATACTGACCACCAAGCTTTGAAGTTCATTGATAGCCAGAAGGACTTGAATCACATGCATGGTCGATGGTCATCATTCTTACAACAATACACCTATGTTTTGAAAGACAAATTTGGACAAAAAAATAAGGTGGCAGATGCTTTGAGCCGCAGGGCAACCTTAATGGTAACTATAAGCAACGAAGTTGAAGGGTTTGATTATTTGAAGGAATTGTATGCCGAAGATGAAGACTTTAAAGAGGAGTTTAGAAAGTGTCAAGCAAGACAAAAAAGTAATTTATATCTTCATGAAGGCTTTCTCTTTAAGGGTTCTCGTCTTTGCATTTTAAGGTGCTCCTTGAGAGAAAAGGTGGTGAAAGAGTTGCATACCGGTGGCCTAGCAGGACATCTTGGGTGTGATAAGAGCATTGCACTAGTTGAAGAGCGCTACTACTGGCCACAACTTAAAAGGGATGTCGGTCGCTTTGTACAAAGGTGCTATGTATGCCAAACAACCAAAGGAAGCTCTCAAAACATTGGCCTTTATACCCCATTGGTGTGCCAAATGCCCCATGGGAGGATCTATCGATGGATTTTATTTTGGGCCTCCCCAGGGCTCAATAAGGCTTAGATTCAGTATTTGTTATTATCGACAGATTTTCCAAGATGGCACACTTCATTCCATGTAAGAAGACAACAGATGCAACAAGGGTGGCTAATCTATTCTTTCAGAAGATTGTAAGGATACATGGAGTGCCAAAGACTATCACTTCTGATCGTGACACAAAATTTCTAAGTCACTTTTGGAAGACATTGTGGAGGCGATTTGATACGTCTCTATAATTTGACAGTGCTTATCATCCACAAATAGATGGACAAATTGAAGTGGTGAATCGAACACTTGTAAACATCATTCGGTGTCTTGCAAGAGACAAACCAAAGCAGTGGGATTGTGCACTCGCACAAGTTGATTCTCTTTTAATAACATGAAGAATAGGTCCAGGGGAAAATTACCATTTGAAATTATCAATGGAAGAACCCCAAAGCACCCGCTAGATTTGGTGGTGTTGCCCAAATTGCCAGGAACAAGCATAGCTACAGACAATATGGTGGAGAGAATTATTAAAGTGCATACTAATGTAAAGAAGAAATTAAAAGAATCCAATGCCAAATACAAAATTAAAGCGGGTATTCATAAGCATCCAAAAGAGTTTCAAGAAGGAGATCTGGTGATGGTGCACTTGAGAAAGAAATGGTTTCCAGCTGGAACTTACAACAAACTGAAATAGAAGAAAATTGGGCCACTGAAGATACTAAGAAAGATAAACAACAATGCCTATATCATCGACCTCCCGAAGGATTTGGGAATCTCAAATACTTTTAATATTCAAGATTTGTTTGACTACCATGCACCTGAGGACTGCAAGTTACGACAAAATAACTCGAGGACGAGTTCTTTATAAGAAGGGGACACTGATATAGGATGCTCAAAGGGAGTTTAGAGATATCAAAAGAAGCTAATTCATAAGTCAAGAGGTCATGACAAATGATTTGATTCACTCTTTTATTTAAAGTTAGGATTTACCTTACTTAGTACCTTTCCATATTTAAATTCTCTTCATTATGATGTCTTAGGTCTTATTCTCAGGTTCCACCAACTCAAGACTAATTTTGGGCTGAATCCTATTCAGTTTAGGACTTGGGAAGGATGAATCCTTATTTAGGATTTTATTTTCGTGGTTAACTTATTTAGAACTTCTACCAACCCAATTAATGGGTTCAAGTTGAGTTGTATTCCGTTTAGGACTTGGGAAGCCAAAAACTTACTCAAATTGGACTTCTAGTATTTGTATAAATAGGCTTTCAGCTCTATGGATGAGAGAACAACTTTTACTCTCAATAAAGTTATACTTTAGTGGATTTTCTCCTTCCTTTTGGATACAAGGAGTTCTTAACAGAGGCAACGGTGTTTTCCTCGTCTACCACACTTGTTGCTACGTCACTTTGACAAGCCTCTTCTAAGATAATAGGGCATGGGACACCTGAGTAGTACTTGCCTGCTCCTTTAGAAACTCATTCATATATGAGATCTAGGTCAACCCTACAAATAATGAAACTCACAATTGGATTGAGGAGAAAGTAATTGGAAAATCAAAAGCACAGAAGCTTAAAAGTGCATACCAACTTTTCAAACCCTAGACAAGTTGTACTCCAATTGATGAGCCTCATTAGATCATGTGAGAGCGAATCTAACAACCTTAACCTTGTCTATCAAAGAAATTAAGAGCTGGACAAGTTGTACTCCAATAGATGAGCCTCATCAGATCATGTCGGAGTGAATCTAACAACCTTAACCTCATCTACTGAAGAAATTAAGAGCTGGTGGACCTCAGAATGAATCTTTGGGTCAGCTCAGTGGGGGGAAGGATTACCTCACCCTTAAGAAAGACCTTGATCCACCCTGATAAAAATTATGAGGGGATGGTCTTCCAAAGAGTGGATGGAGGTAGGGTTCAAGGTAAACAATATGCACCATTTCTTAGGAATGAAGTACCACCTACTGTCAGTATTCAAATTTTGACCCTTGAAGGCATCCCTAAATATTTCTACAGTAGGGACAAAACATTTTGATTGAGTTAGGATTAGAAAGGTAGTGATAAATTTTATGACATTGGGTATAATCTAATGAAGGGCAAGGTCCTAGTCTCCCAAGATATTTCGGTAAAGCTTTCTACAAGATACCTAAGTCCACTCTAGAATATCTTCCAAAAGGTACTAAATTCGAACCCAAACTCCTTTAATTTTTTGCTCTCCTCCTTAAATCCCCACAGGTCTATCTCCATGCCATCCAAAAAGCTAAACAGGCTGACTAAGTCTTCAAGGCATTTCTTCCGAAGAGTGAATTTAGAAATCCAAACTCTCATCTCAGAGACACCTAATAAAATATGAAGTCAGGCCCCATACTCCTAAGTCAAACAAGGTACTCCAATATAGAGACAAAGTTACAATGACTGAAGAAAGAAAAATAATACTTTCTCTGAGGTGATTCCTCGACGGGACTTAGAGCTACTAGCACTAGAATAATTGATGGATGGGAACCAATCCTCGTAGAAGAAGATGGAATAGTAGGAGGAACAGGTCCCTTGAATGCAATGGCAATAGAAGGCATAGAGCTCAACCCACTAATAACATGAGCCTTGATGGAGGATGTTGTCGGCTTTAAGATGACCAAAGTTGTGACTACCTTAGAAGATGAAGTCACAACCACAACAACTGATGGAGTGGCAAGTCCTTTGCTAGATGACGACCCCTTTCGAGAGGAGGAAGGAGCGGAAGAAGACACCATTTCAAAAAAATTTAGCAAATGTAAGAAATGAAGAGAGAAAAAGGCTATAGGATGCAAAGATTATCGAAAATGGATAAGAAGGGACGAAGGATCTCTTAAGTAGCTTTCTCCAAATCATCAATTCATCACCACTTGTAATGAGAAAGTCTAAAAAATGAAAACTAGTGGTCGCCACACCGATTGTGAGGGATATATTTCCATATCAAGGACTATCTCGATATCTGAAGGGACACCTTCAGATCGTTGTCCTGGTGAACCTAATAATTTCTCATGCGGCTCATCTCCAAAAAGGTTATATCTTTCAGTACGTCGTGCCTAACACAAATAGGTAGCCACATTATGGGGAGTCATGACAGTTAATACCCCTCATGATTTGATAAAAGCAACAAACTTGAATCTCAAAAATTTAAAATAATATGCTTGAAGACTCAATTTGGATTAACATGAAAAGAGAATAACTCCACTCACTGAGCCCTCTAAACTCAATAACTAGTGTTGGGGACACTAATGATACATCTAACTAAAATCAATCAAATCAAAAGTGAATGGGGATCTGACATGAGGATTGATCCTCATGTCGAGGTAATCAAGGTATTGACCATGAAGTTGACATATAAGGCAATACCACTAAGGTTAAAATGGGTTTGGTAGTATGAGCAATGCACACCCTGCAAAGTACATATCCCAAGGCTTATAAGAAAATATAATGGACAGCTTGACCCGTATATGGATGTGATCGAGTATTCAAGGAAAATAGAAAATAAAGATCCTGAAAAGATCCTCAATATAGAATATGAGGGTGATATCAACCAAATAAAGAGAGTACAATATAATCAAGACTAAAATCACAAGACTCTCAAATTTACTGAAAGATCTTCTTAACCTATAAAACAAAGGACAACCCAGGAAGGTAAGGGATCAAAACCCCTCTCTATCTCTAATACTCTTCCAAAAAAAAAATTAGTAAGACCCTTTCTAACTTAAACGTTGAAGTAGCCATCATCGGAGAGCTCCTGGCATTCCTTAGTATTATTATTTTTCTTACAAATTAGTAGAAAAGAGACTTAGAAGATTTAATTTTAAAGTGCCTCCCGAACTAGAGCTAATGTCTGAACCAAACTCTGTCAACAATACCTGTACTCGAAATTCGACTTGCTAAACCTTATTATAAATATATCTATAGCTGAAACTTGATTTACTACGTTATCAAATTATATTTTTTATACCCATATCCCATTAATCTAGTTCAGATCAGATGAGAAAATTGAATTTATGGTTTTCACTTACACCCGTAATTATTATTTTCTTATTCGTTTGTAAATGGGCCGGGCCAACCATTATCTTGACGTTTAAGTGGGCATTAAGCAGGCTAAGGTTCAGGACGACATTTGACACAATTGGCTGCACTCATAGAGGGATCAGGCGAACTGCACGGTCGAGTGATCGGTGTTCCACCAAAATTATCTAACGCGAGGCCTAAAACTATATTAAAAATCTAGTTGAGGATTGAGTCCTCAAACTATAACCTAATATAATTAATCATAATTCTTAAATAAATGCATGCTAAAATCTAATTTGTTGCTTGCACACCTTGACTGACGAGATTTGGAGTTGTTGAACGATAGAGTGAGTTTTAATACGTGTTAAATGAAAAAAATCATGACTAATTATGTTACTTTACAATTTAATGAGTTGATAGTCAACTATATCTCTTAATCCAATTGTCGGTTTTGTATTGGCTGACCTAATAGACCTTGGACCACATGATCTACTTAACCGCATCCTGCCCTCTACGATCTATTGAATTGGCCCAATGAGAGAATACCACTAGATTTAAAAAAACTTAGTCCACAATCAACTCAATAAATCCTAAATTAGTATAATCAATTATGATTTTTATTAAACAATATTAAAATGTATTTTTGTGATTCAACATCTTTCAAATTTTTTCAATCATGTATTTTAGAAATTGATAATACACCGAATTAAGTTTACTGGATCAAAAAGTCATAGTCGAGACTAAAAAATCGAGTAGTTCATAAGGATGATTGAGATTCTAAAATGAACTTACTTTTGAGGTATCTACAACTTTGAGAGTCCAATAATGAGCAATTTTGAAATACCTATGAAACTCAGTAATCTTGATATGTCAACAGTTCAATCGAAGATCTGAGTATCTTTTGAAAAATCTTGAGCAATCCCAAAGGGTTCAAGACTCCCAGCAGTCAGTTACAAAAAATTCTCAAATACACAAAATCATCACCACCCATTATAAATACCAGAGTATTTGTTAAGATAAAAAAATAATATCAATTTATTAGATCCACTCGTTATTTTTTTTTTTAATTACTGACTTAAACGTCAGAGTGAATGCCGTCGGAAAGTTTTCAGTTAAAACTAATGGTGAAACTTGCTCCCACACCAGAAATACTAAGAAGATTTTAAACCATTAAATTATGTTTAAACATACTTATAAATGTGATTAATTATACTAGTTTAGAATAACATTTTAATTTTAGGTTTCGGAATCAGTTTCAACACCAAAAGAAATCAATACGTTTCAGTCATTTCGGTCGAAACTATTTTCGTTTTGGTTTCGATCAATTATTTTTTAAATTTTTTTGACTAAATTTTGACTTTAAATTTAAAATATTAAAAAATATAGAAAAATGTGAAAATAATATATATATTAAAATTATTAAATAAAAAATTTTTGATTAAAAAAATATTTTAAATATGAAAAAAATAAAATCTATAACAAGGAAGATTCGTTTTCTTAAAAGAGATTTAAAGATTTAATCACTTAATTAAATAATAATTTTGATATAACGTTAATATAAATAAATAAATATTATATCTAAATATAAATAGTACTAAAATCAAAACCAATAACCCCCGAAACGTTTCGACATAGGCCTAAATCGAAATGTTTCAACCAGGGTTTTAAATCTCGGCCGAAACCAAACCATTTTGGCCGGTGCCGCAACAGATCGATTGAGCCACATGGTGCGCTTTACGCGCGGGGCGAGCGCAGTGCCCCGGGAGAGTACTTGGTTAGCTCGCATGGTGAGCTCGCGCCGGCTTGGTGCCTGAGCTCGCGCCCTCGTCGAACTGGCCCCGCTTGCTTGCCAACCTGTCGCGGCTCCCTCGCCCACCTCCCGCTCTCACCGGCCTGGCCCCTGCTCCTCCAAGCTGGGGCTGACCTTGCACCGGGGCCAGTGCCGTTGCCAGTCTGGTTCCGACACCCTTGCTAGTCTCTGTCAGATATTGTTCATATACATGAGATTATTCACGTAACTGTTCATTATTTTAAAATTTTTTAAACATATTATAATATTTTAAATTTGAAGTTAAAAAATAATTAAAATAAAGTTAAATTTTAGTTAAAATATAATTAATAAATAAAAAAATATTTTGGTTGAAACTGAAATAAAAATGATTTTGATCGAAACACGTTGATTTTTTTATTTACGTGTATGCGTGCATGACCGTTTCACCGAAAGCAAAGCCAAAAGAAATTTGTGTTGGTTTCACCCCCATATGAATCGCTGTTACGAGATCACGCAGAACTAGTTGTTCTGACTTGTATGTCTATAAATGTTTAACTGGATCGTTTAGACACTGAATTCATAATTTCACATTCAAATGTTTCAAACTCAACTGATGATGATGATAATTAGTTGTATTATATCATAATTAATAAATTATATATGTGTCAAATATATTTTAATAAGAAGTTAAATTTGCTTATGTTAATTTTTAACTTTTTAATCATATTCATATTATTTTTCATTTTTTTATATAGTAATATATAAAAACAGTGGTTAACTATCAAAATTAATTTTAATTAATTAAAATAATATTTAATATTGTGATAAAATTAATTATAAATTATTTCATATTTTTAAATTTTTATAAAAAAATTTTCAGAATTTTAGCGTATTTTTAATTTAAAGTCAAAGTACAGTCAAAATATAGTCAAATTCTGGTCAACACATAATTAATAACTAAAAAAAATCTTTCGGTCGAAATCGAAATGGCCGAAACAAAAACCGAAATGACCGAAATGTATTGATTTCGCTATATGCCGAAATTGAAACTAAAACTGAGATTTAAAACCTTGATTTCAACTAAAACGTTTCAATTTCGACCGCTATTTAAAACCTTAGTTTAAAGTTTTAACCACTTGAAATAAATAAAAATTTTGATATAAAATTAATATAAAAAAATAAATTTTATATTTAAATATAAATAATAGTAAAATCAAAATTAATAATTCTTAAAATATTTCGATTGCAAAGGATATTTAAAATTATGATTTAGAATTTGTTGAGTTAATCGACAATGAGATTTTCGCCAATTGAGCCAATTCGGTAGTACGATAGATCATGCGGTTTATCTAGTCACTGATTTTATCTCACCTTGATGGACTAAGACCCCCCTTTTATTGGGTATACCAGTGAAGAATACGTGCGATTGCATAGGTGACAAAATTTTATTATATTTATCTTTTTTCAAAAATTATTATTATTTAAATATTTTGGATTAATAATTAGATAATGTTAGTGTAAACTTTCCAACACATTAGGTACTTTTACTTGGCCGTCTCACACGCGTCACAGAAATTTGCTCAAACATAAAACTAAAAATTTTGCTCAATTCTTAAAAGATCGTCCCAATTGAAAACAAATTTATTCTGATTAAATCAAACTATTATATAATAATTATCTTGCATTATCAATCATAGTTGTTACATTTTTAGGTAAACTTTTCATTACCACAAAAAAATCGAAATTCATACGAAAGAAATGAGTTTCGTGAGACGACTGTGTTGTTGAGATTCGCAATGAAAAATTCACGAATCATTTTATTTTGAAATAATACAAAAAATGATAAATAATATAAGATAAAAGAAAATAACAAGACAAGACATAGCGATATAACCACCACGAGAGACCACTGAAAAGCACTAGAAGCCTCACACACGAGGGCCGACACTTTCTATCTTTCTCGTTTCTTTATTCTTCTCTATTTCTCTTTATTTAAACCTCATCACTTCCCCGCTAAAATCCTATGTATTACTAGAATATTCATAAGTCTTTCTTGACTCTGAGTTTTATTCTAATTACAACTCCTAATATTACAAATCAATTATAAGTCTGAATCTAACTTTGAATTTCTACTTTAACTTAAACTTTAATTCGCGTTCGAGACACCCAAAACTCAACAATCTCCACTTTGACTTGAACTCGGGCGTACCACCATCACAAAGCTTTAGTTATCATCTCTTATCAGCCCCTCCCCCGGGGCTACTAGCTTATTCAACTAATCGCTAACCATGATTCCTGTACATCGATTGTTGGTTTGCCTCAAAATATGGTCGCTATCAAGCTATGAGCTCCATCAAATCCATGCATGGTTGTCTCATTTCACCGTCTACCCTCTCATCGAACCATGTCTGCAACCTGCTTGCATGCCTACTCTTACGCGCTACTCGTGCAAGACCTTCGCCATCGTGACGCTGTGCAATTCTGATGTGTAGCCACCATCGCACCACTTTATGGTCATTGTGCCACCTACAAGCGACTCTCCATCGCTGTCACACAACCTTAGCCATCTCACGATCTCATTATGTCCCTCTTTCTGTTGCAGGACCAGCTTCAATTACATATGTGTTGCTTACCAGCTCAACGACTTGAGCTCCGCCTTCTACGCACGCATGCATTCTATTTCTATACTCGTCGGTCTTCACCTCTTAGTTGCTTGGCCATATTGAGGCTTAGTTGAGACGCCTTGCTACATCTCATCAAAGGCCACCCGTCACTGATCTGAGCCCCAGTCGCCATTGACTGAAAGCCCTACATGTCCCTTCGTCGGCCTCTCTTGCTCCGGTCGACCCACGCCCTGCGTGGCCTTTTGCTAGCCTGCTCTCACGCTCCCTCCCGCGAGCGCCATTGACTTATTTCCATGCGTCACCTAACATTTATCTTCTTCTATCATAAGACAAAATTTATCTTACCGTCAAATTTCTCCATCTCGAATAAAGACTTTACTATCTTGGTTGTTTGCCACTAAATTCTAATACCAATTATTGGGATTCGTAGCAAAAGGTTCATAAATCACTTTGTTCTCAAATAACATAAAAAACGAGAAGCAATATAAGATAAAAGAAAATAATAAAACAAAATATAGTAATATACGTAGTTCACCCAAAATCAGATTACGTCTATGGAGGGAGCGAGAGATCTACTATTAAAAGACTTTACAAGAGTTTATAAGAAAGACTGGACTCTTTCTCACTCAACTAAATTTTTTCACCAAATATCGGCAATGCCTCCACCTTCAGAGAGAATCTTCAAGAAAACATTATGAGAAACTATCATGAAAGACCATCAAGAAGTACTAAAAAGACCCACACACGAGAGCCGACACACTCTCTTTTTCTCGTCTCTCTATTTTCTTTATTTCTCTCTTTCTATTTCTTTCCAATTCAATCTCAGTCCTATCTCACTAAACCCTATATATTACTAAAATATTTATAGGTTTTTATTAAATTTGAGTCTTACTCTAATTACAATTCCTAGTATTATAAATCAATCATAAATCTGAATCCAACTTTAAATTTTTATTTTAATTCAAACTCTAATCCGAGTTTAAAACACTCAAAACTCAACATTGTATCATATATATATCACTATATATAAACTTTTCAGAATTATACAAATGTTTGATTTTACGAATGGTATACATGCGATGCATGTATTCGAAACAAAAAGATCACATATTATTGGACAAACTTATAAAATAAAATGATATAAATTGTAAAATTAAAAAATTTTTGCAGACTTCACCATACAGGATCAACTGTAGATTTCTTATCAAGCTACCAAAATGGTTGAATGAACAATACATGATAAATTCTTGTATCAAGTAAAAAAAATGAGAGTAAGCATGCGTACTGTATCTGTTTTGCTTCACAGCAAGTTGCTATAAGAAAAGAATCAATCAGAATGAAATAGTCCCCAGAAATCTTTGGCCAATTCGATTCACAAGCAGCATGACGTCAACTTTCTTCGATTGAGGAGACTCGGAACCTCTTCTCAGATTACCGGATCAGATCCTGCCACAAAAAAATCGGAAAGCTAGATTATTTCTAGAAAAGCAAGAAAAATCCACAAAAAAAATTTAGAAGAAGCACGTTGCAGAAACTATCTAAGAATCAAGATGTATTAGCAACATGATTTGTAGAGAAAAGATTTTAAAAATTGTACTAAAACAATTAGTGATGTTTCACAAATGAGGATAGCTACAGAAAATCATAATTCAACAAAAAAATATGAAAAAACCAACAACACAAATAATAAAAGAAAAGGCAAATAAATAAAAATCAATTTGAATAAATATAAAAAAATAAATGGATCAATTTGATCAAGAATAAATGTAATTGTTATTTTCTTGAGAATTTAAATTTTTTATTAAAGCAAAAATTATAGTTTTAATTTCTCAAGTTTTAATTTTCAAACTTGATTTTTCTACAAAACAAATATATACCCTAAATTACACCTCAAGTATTAGTTTGGTGGTTATATCAATCTCTCGTATGTGAAAAATCATCGGTTGAATCTTAGCCTTAATGGTAAATCCCAATTGTTCAAAAATATATATACCTTAAATTAGAAAATGGAGGCAAGTGCAGTGAAGAGCCATCAAGTTAAAAAAACTTCAAAACAAGTAAATGAGAAGGATATTAGTATCTCATATGTGAAAGATGGTGAATTCGAATTGCTCACAAATATGTATATCCTAAATTAGAAAATGGAGGCAAGTGCAGTGAAGAGCCATAAAGTTAAAAGGCTTCAAAACAAGCAAAAGAAAAAAATATTAGTATCTCGTATGTAAAAGATCATCGATTCGAATCTTAGTCTTAATGGTAAATCTCAATTGCTCAAATATATATATACCCTAAATTAGAAAATGGAGGCTAGTGCAGTGAAGAACCATCATGTTAAAAAAACTTCAAAACAAGAAAAAGAGAATGATATTAGTATCTCATATGTGAAAGATTATTCGTTCGAATCTTGGCCTTAATGGTAAATTTTAATTGCTCAAAAATATATAGATCCTGAATTAGAAAATGGAGGCAAGTGTTGTGAAGAGCCATCAAGTCAAAAAACTTCAAAACAAGCAAAAAAGAAATATATAAGCGTATAACAATGCAAAGAGGAGGCAAAAAAGAGTTGTTCATGTCACACATGTTTCTAAGCGTTACAATTAAAGCCAAAAAACAAGTAACAAAACATAAAAGAGCAACCCCAGAATTTGATGCCCTTAGCTTCATCTAGAAAGCAAAATCCAAATTGTACAATGAAAAAACAGTGCAACTCAAACTAGGTTGTGTCCCCTTCTCCTTACTATTTGGGAATTGCTGGAATTGACAATTTCAGTAATTCCCAATTCCAGATTTGAATTCTGTATAAGATCGAATGAAATTCACAATTCCGGTTGGAATTGTGTGAGACTCATGAGAATAGTAATTTTCAATTAAAATTAAGAATTTATCACCTAAATTTTCACCCAATTTTTTATATCTAAAATTATATAAAATTTTTTTATCTACTCATTATTTTTTCACATTCTTATAAAATTGTAATACCTATAAATTAACTTTTTAATTTAAAATATATTTTATTGATTGAATATTTTTTTAAAATTATTTATTTATTTTTAACTTACCAAATATTATAAATATGCAACCCTTAATATTATTTATATTTTAAACCATAAAATTTTATTTCTACTCATTAATTTTTTTACATATTTTGGTACTGGAGTGTGAGTCATCGACCGAGGGCGGCATCTGCGATGTATTCATTGTTAGGACTGCTCATGTTTCTCAGGTTACTAGTGTTGAATCATTGAATTTCTCGAATTTTTTATTGAATTATGTGTTTTATGTAACGAAAGATGGCATTGTTGGCATTGGATCTGTCTTTTATTCAAATAATCCTCATCAAAAAACGATCCTTAGCGTTCGCCTTCTTGATATAATTTGGCTCAATTATTTGTATTCGCTGCAGGAATCATGCCGAGAAGTCCAGGACATCATCAGATACCTGAAACCTCAAGTGTTTCCCTTTTGAAACCTACAAAAACTTGATTGATGGATGGATATTTTTGTAGGTCAGCTGCCTGCGTTAGAGTGTTTCATTGTTGCAGTTGTTACTAGCTGCATTTCTCTTATTTAATGTGCATCTTTCCCTGAAAAAATGCAGGTTGTTTTCTTGGAATTGTGTTCAAGTAGAGTTGCTATTTTGACCCCCCAAAATTTACAGGTGCAGTAGTAATTTCCCTTTTTTTTGGCAATAAGAGACACTTTCTGCAGCTCCGTTTTTCATATCATCTTTAATTTGAGGTGCATTACGCGGTTATTTTGAGCTTATTATGTCGCAATCTTGTTATGACATCAATATGTGTCATCTTTTAGTCTTTGCAAAACTTAAAATTCGCATTAGAGGTTCTGACAGCAAGTGAAATGATTGATATGTGGAAAAAGAAGAAGATGAACACCTTTGGGGTTCTCTACTGCTGGTTTCTTGCCAAGGCATGATTTATTTGCTTGAATTGTTCACATTCATTTTTTTAGTTTACACAGCAGTTTATGGGCTTAATGTCTTAAGGAATTAACTAATTTAATGTAGGTAGCTAATAAGCTTGAGGTTTTTCCTGGTTCTGAGTTTCGGGTGGCATTTGAAGAAGCAACGAGTTATGGGGCCAAAGTCATACTAGGAGACCGTCCTGTCAGTGTAAATTCTCTATTTTATTTTCATCTCTTTCTTATTGCCGGTCTTGATATCAGTTTTGAGGTTTTGATACTTATTATATAACCATAATGTTATATATGATTGATACTGTACTTATTATGTAACAATAATGTTATATATGATTGATACTGTATGCTAATTCCAGCTCTGCTTTCCATAGAGATAAATTTCATGTATTTACTACTATCTATTCTTTCAAGAGGATAATTTTTTAAAGATATATTTTTTTCTCATTGATTGGTGTTCCAAAAAAATTGAGTATTAATTGAACATAATTATCAATCCTTCAATATAAGAGGTTATAATTCTGAACCGATAAATCACAATTAGGATGCCATCCTATAGCTTTGTTATTCAGCTAATACGTTTATTATTGTCTTAAATTTACCAGATCACATCAAGGAGATCATGGGGGAAAATATCATTGTGGCATAGAGCAAAATTTATCTACTACATTCTCTTCCAAGCAATCTTTTTACCAAGTCCCAAAGATCTGAATCAAATGGTAACTTGGTCTTCATGTGTTTGTTTGTTATTCAAATTTTATTGGGTAGTTATACTCATGTGAAATTTACTCTAGAAGCTTAAAGAAAATTTTTGATGTCATTCTGCTTTATGCCATGGCTTGTTATATCAGTTGGTTGTAATCTGTATTTCATGTCTGATTTACTTTTGCTTGATTTTTACCTTAGTTGTATTCTATGTGATATTTAGGCCAGAAAGCCATTGATTATTTTGTCCTTACTGCTGCTCCATTGTTATAATGACAACTGCAAAGATGTTTTATTATCATTTTTTTTCAGAGAAATGAGTATATGCAACAGTTTTAGATGAACTATCATTATGTGGCTGCATGTATGCAAGAAACTTATTCTGCGACTTGGTGCAAGTTGAATGAGAACATTAAGTTTATGAAAGAATTGTTTAGCTATTTCATCAAAATTGCAGCCTCTCTATCAGCATATTATCACTGGATGGAAACTGAGAGGGGAAGCCTGCAAATGCAGCCTTCAGATTAGCATTTGTTTCCCAGAAATTGTTTACTTCTACTTCATTACTAGGAAAAGGTACCCATTATGTGATACAAGTTTTTTGCGAGAAAATTCTTTTGAATTATGAACAAACTTGAAGGTTTTGATAGTCAAGTACCATAAGTTATGGTCAAACATTTATTGTGATGAAAATGCTATAATCATTATGAGTCGAATGACCAGCAGATGTTCAAAGTTCTTTTTTTTGGTGTGTGTCTGTGTGGTGGGAGGGGTGTAGTGGGAATTTTATGATGCCAAGTCCTTAATTGCTGTTCGATTTTTGTTCTGTGCTTCAGTGTGATTCTCATCTGCTTTTTCTGTTTTCAGTTGAAGGACATGGATGACGTTGACATGCTAACTCTTGTAATTCAAGAGACGAGCAAGGCCTTCCCAACTCTGATGGAAACTCTTCTAGTTGAGGGAGATATGTTTGATTTTCTTAATCCTGCTGATGCTGTCTTGCTATGTTATTTTTATGTTATCAAGTAGAGGATGCTGTGGGCAATATTGTATAACTGTATTCTGGTATTTGACTGTATCTTTCTTATTTTGATGTTAAAGAGGCCCTCCACTTCTTTGCTTGATCTGTCTATTATCTTCTATGCTTCAGTTGTTGCAGTTGTCAGCAAAGGTCACCTACCCGGAATAAAGAAGCATTGGAAGCAGCCTATTGAGGTTAGGCCCAAGTCATATTATCCCTTCCAATTAACTTAAAACTTTCTGGATCTTGATAGGATTACTCAGATCAGTATGCCAGTTATATTACTGCTCCATGTTTGCCATTGCATTCCAGGATTCCTCCACAATAGGATGCTATGGTGTGTGCAAGAATAAAATATTAGCTAATTGTTACCTCTGAGTTTTTTTACAGGAACCATGGTTGAATGAAGAAAGTAGTGATCTTTCTACAAATTCCTTATTCCACGTTTCATCCATACATAAGACAATGGTTCTGGACTTTCTCATGTCACAGGTAAGGCGTCTGCGGGAAGTTCCTGCGAGGAATTCTGGTGTGCCTAAAATGAAGATCTTGGCATCAGTTGGTGCTGTTGTCACCACCGTTTGTGGCATTTATCTTGTTATCAAGAGGTGAACCTTGTAAGTAGCCAGTTATTCCCCATGCCGTTACTTCAAAGGAGTGGAATCTGCAGCTCCAATCTAATGTTTCATGAATCCATGATGAATAGAAATGATATATATTTCTTAACATGTCTAGATGTTCCAATATTAGTACTTCGTAGTGCAATTCAGGAAAGAAATAATGGATGATGCCTCTGATGTCTAAAAGCTTTGGGATATGCTATGAAAGTTCTTTCAGGCTCCCTATTTCTATCACTTGAGTCTGCAAAATGTCTAAAAGGTTGGCAACCATTTTGATTCGTTTTGATGTTAGGTTCATATCTTGGAAAGGCAGTACTATCAAGGAAAAGGATGTAGTATGCATCAACATATCAAACAATACAAACCCAACTGCAATCACACCAATGGGTGACCTAAAGATTGTGTGGTTATGCCTTAGGAACCAGAGAGGCATATGAATTTCTTTCCCTTAGACACTTCATGTATCATACTTGTTCTTTATAACCGAGAGATAGGATACCTATGAATAAATGCAATTCCGCCAGTCATCTCAAACCTCTTGCATTTAGGAAATGCTTTCAGGAAGGGTGCTCCTCTATTGGTTTAAACTCATTCCCAACTGCACAGTGACATCCTACCAGCGGCCTTTATCTAGTATGCTTGCTGCCTTTCTGGGACCCGAAGAGCACATTCAACTGGCCAACAAAGCCCTTGTTTTTTCACCTTATGGATGATTTTCAAGTTGGAGCTTACAAGCCAACTGTCCCCTTTGTTTGCTTACACTCTTTCAGTCCCACTTGTTTAGGGTGTAATGTTTCTCTGGGTTGTTAAAGTTTTTTTTTTTAAAACTGTTAGACAAAAAACATGAGGAAGAAGCCATGAGGTTGTGCCTAGTACTACTAACCTGTGGCCATTGAATACTGTGAAACACATCCTATAGATCTTGTGATCTATCTGCTTGGGCAGCTGAACTTGGTTTTATGAAGCTTGTGCCAAGGCAGGCAAGAAGTTCAGATCTGCCATCAAAAGAGTCCCTCATGCTGGCCTGAATGACTGCTGATGATCCACATCAGGATTTTGAGCTAGATAGGATGATAAGAACCAATTGGTACTGATATTGATTCTTATTGGCTGATGCTCTAAACCTTTATTTGAAACTGGTTAAAATCTGACGAAGGATACAGGCAAGTCATCCTTGGCCGCCAAAGGAACTTGATGGAAGACCTTTCTTCACTCTTTGCTCCTTGTGTCTTACTGCAATGCTCACTTGGCTTTTTTATGTATTAATAGTTGGAGTCCTGATATAGTTCTCTAGTTCTGATCTATGGTTCTCTTTATGCGGAATATATATGCTCAATGTTGTTCGCGATCTTCTGCTTGGTAGTTGACAGAGAATTTCAATTACAGATAAACAAGATATGGGATGAGTAAGCTTTTCAGCACTACCAAAGGTTGTGCCTTGTAGTATTTGATAGTCTAGAATCCTTGACTCCAAAGCTTGACTTTTTTCTTTAAAAAAAAGAAAGTTCTAAATTTCTTTAGAGCAAGGTTAAGCAAGGATTTCAATTAGAAACTCAATTGTCAGGAGTTCATCAGTGGATTTTGAGGGAGAGAGATAAAGAGTTTTATATTCAATGTTGCGAGATAGTTAAAGACCATAGCAGTTGACTATATTTCCTTGGCCTATTGCTCTTATTTTATTGAACATCTGAACCAAAACTTATCCTAATTAACTTCTGATTAATGCACAGTAAAAATCATTGAGTTGACAAATATTCTTCCAGATATATTTGTCATTATACATGTGCTTTTTAAGAATCCATTATTCTGCAATGATTTTCTGAAGCCACCAGCAGAAAGTTGATGCTATTGCGGCCTTACCAAATATTTGTTCCTGCCAACTTGGTGTTGAATTTGTGTTCTTCTCTGCATTCCTCATGCAATGCCAAGCATCAAATGATGTTTTTTTTTTTTTTTCTGGTTTAAAAGGTCAGCTGGTGACAACTCCTTACATTGATGCTGATACATATCAATGCCAGTATGTTTGCATTTTTCTGATTAATATGTTAGATTTCTTTTCACCAGAAAAAAAAAAAAATTAAAATTCTAGAGAAAATTTCACATTAACTCTGCCAAATTAAGGTATTGTTGTTGGACCTGCAAAAAGAGGATAATGTTAAATTTCTCATAAAATATGTAGGTGGGTTTTGGATTGTGATGAGCATGTGATGATCATGATTGGAGATTAAAATGAGTATGATGGCATTTTAACTGCACAAATTTTCCAATGTGGTATTGCGTTGTTTGGATGTAAATTTGTAGTAGAACATTTAAAATATATTTGGATGATTAGAGATTAAGTTAACAATTATGTGACGATCACTTTGCTAATCACAATCCAAGCGGCCTGCAGATCTTTTGTGAGAGTTGGGAGGCTATCTAGCTTCCAGTATTTAGTTATATGGTGTGCATTCAGATTGCAATTGGCTTGAAAATTTACTTGGACCTTCATCTTTTATATTTACCACTTACAGTTGATATTTGCAGAAGGCAGATTTTTAAGTCATTGAAAGGCAGCAGGTGATGCGGCTATTTGGTAACGTGCCATTGCGCAGCTTTTTTGGCTTCGGATGGGTAAACTAGGTCGACAGCTATCGATATTTCATTAAGTATTTTTTGGATAAAGCAAGTATTATCGCCTTTCCTATACAAGATTCCAAACCCATCCAGTGGTTGCCGTGTTATCCCATACTAGTTAGTACCCAAATAATGTGTAAGACGAGGCAAACGTGTGAGGAAGTATACTAGTACGCTGAGTCCAAGGATGAAGAAACTTTAGTTAGACGACTGTCAGGATAGTAGGGGAGGCAGTGCACAAATCCACATTTATTCATTCTCTCGAGGCCTTCGCATCACACTGCTGTAGGGCTTTTGAAGGAAATTAAAAAGATTAGCTCTAGCATGAAAGATAAAAGAGTGACTCAGAATAGTCAAGGAGACTGCCTTTGATCCCATCAATGTCTCCGACTCTCTGTAAGCCCTAAACCCAACAGAAGCCAGAGGCAAGCCATCCTTGGCTGCCAAAGCCACTCTTAATCTTGATGCAAGACCTCTCTCTTCACCCATACACTTGCACTGTTGTTTGATCTGATGCCAATATGTTTGCTTCACATGCTACTATTTATTGTACAAGTATACGAGAAAAAAGGGCAAGAGATCCATTTATTCTGCAAATAAATCACCTTAAAATCCATTCTAATTATGATTCTCTGGCATTTTAAATCTGGCATATATTCTCACCATCTCGAAGAGAACCAAGCTCCCGTAAGACCACTTGGTTTGACCGTGAAAGAAAGAGAGAGGTGATGAAAGATTCTCAAAAGATTTTGTGGAATCCCTTGCTTGCCATTTTACTCATTTTTCTCAATATCTATTGAGAAAAAAATTTCACTTAATTTGGCCACCAACTATGGTTTAGATAGCATATTTCATGTTTTAAATTGGCCACTTAATTTGCTTCATAAAGAACCATATGATGTCCATTCTGTGATATGCTTTAATTTAATTTAATAACAATGTAAAATAAGTAATATTAATTTTATTAAAAAAAATAATTCTTATTTATGTAATTTCATTACTATGGGGATAAAAACACATATATATTTGAAGTGTGCATGCAATTTCATAACTTTCAAGGGTACATATATAAAACTTATATGTTTTGCTATTATGCAAATTCTTGACATTACATGGTTTCATAATTTTCTAGGATACTAGCAACAGACAAATTGTAATTACACGTCCCGTAAAAAAACTATAATAAAATGTGTAACTGGACTTCCAAATACGAATTTCTATAAATAAAATAAAGTTTTGAAGAGCAAAAAAAAGTATATAAAATAATGTAAAGCTAAAAAAGTATAATTTTATCATCAATATGAGTTCACTTCATGTCAATGGAGACATAATTATAGTTTTCACCGTGACAAAAATTTGAAGCGCTCCTTTAAATCTTAGACAAAAAATAAAACTGAAATAGTAAATTTTTCATTGCAAAATTAAACACTCTACTCTTTGGAGGTTTAAATCAAACTGTTTTTTATTGTAATTCGATTTAAACTATCATATATATGTTGGTCTCATGTTAAACTCATGTACATTTTCTTCAATTCAATTAAGAATGTCAAATATTAATAATAAATATAAAATGTCATGCGCTGCATAAATAATTTAATAATTATTCAATCAATATATAATTACTTTTTTAAATATTTTATATTGAGTTTCGGGTGTTTTGAATTCGAATTTAAATTTGAGTTAAAGTAGAAATATAAAATTGGATTCAGATTTATGATTGATTCTGAATACTTATTATGTAATATTAGTAGTTATAATCAAAGTAAAACTCAAACTCAATAAAAACCTATAAATATTCAAATAATATATATGGTTCAGATGTAATGTAGTTTTGAGGTTAAACTAGAGAGAAATAGAGAGAATAGAGAGAAGAGAAAGAGCGAGAGTGTCGACTTTCATGTGTATATCTTTTTAGTATTTCTCAGTAATTTCTTGTGGTGGTTCCTTACGGTATTCTCTTAGATATTTTCTTTAAAAGTGGAGGCGTTGCCAAAACTTGGTGAAAGAATTTAGTTGGGTAAAAAAAAGTATAGTCTTTTTTATATTTTCTTGTAAAGTCTTTTAATAGTGGATCTCTCGTTCTTTCCATAGACGTAATCCGATTTTGGGTGAACCACGTATATTACAGTGTCTTTTTTTGTTATTTTCTTTTATCTTACATTACTTTTCATTTTTTATGTTACTTGAGAACAAGATAATTTGTAAATATTTCGTTGCTAATCCCAATAATTAGTATCAGAATTTAGGAGTAAACAACCAAGATAACAAAATCTTTATTCGAGGTGGAGAAATTTGACGGCAAGATAAATTTCGTCTTATAACACAAAAAAATCAAGACGATTCTTATTTGTTAAGGTCTACAAAAGACGTTAGAGGATAAAAAAAAGAGACCGACCAAGACAAACGATGAAGACCGGGAGGAGATAAATTAGAAGGCGTTGAATTTAATTATTCTAAGATTGACTAATGAGGTTTTGTATAATGTCATTGATGAAGAAACGATGGTAGACATCTGAATAAAATTTAAGAAGTTGTACATATCAAAAAGCCTCACTAATAAGTTATACTTGAAACAACAGCTGTATGGATTGCGTATAAGTTAAGGTACAACTATATTACGTCACCTGAATATCTTCAATAAGTTTATCAATAATTTGCTAAAATTTGATGTGAAGTTTGAAGAGAATAATAAGGTGCTAATTTTCCTTATGTCTCTTTCTGCTTCATACGATTATATTATGATAATAATTCTTTATGATAAAGAAACTCTCAAGATAAAAAAGATGACAATTAGTCTTCTTTCTAATAAAAAGAAGAGAAGCTCTAATATTGATATATAGTTTGGTGAATGATTGGTGGCTCACGAAAGACGAAATCAAGAGGATGTAGAGAAGACAAGTAACAGTCCAAATCAAAATTGAATGTGAAAGTACAATATTTTTCATGTAAGATGTATGACCATATTAGACAACATTGTTCCGAATGTGGGAAGATAGAGTCTTCCAATATGCCGACAGCAATAGCAGATAATACTTCTGAGAATAATGCGGATGAAGATGTTCTTGCAGCATTTGTAGAAATTGATACTTCTAGTGAGTGAATTTTAGATTTTGATAATTCTTATTATATTTACTCTAGAAAAGATCGATTTACTTCTTATGAGGAGAATAAGAAGGAAGATACTGTTTAGTTGGGCGATAATTCTACTTATGAGAGATCACCAGTGTGGGAATAGTTCAAATTCAAATATTTGATGAAGCGGATTGTACTCTTACTCAGGTAAGGCATGTCCCTAAGACGTGGAATAATCTAATTTCATTTAGTATACTAGACTCAAAAACTGTAATTATTCAACGAGAGATGGAGTCATGAAGATGACAAGCGATATTAAAATCGTGATGAAAGGAGAGAAGTACGACAATATTTATCGATTAGTAGAGGACACTATTATAGGTGGAGTTTTGATGGTTATAATAGTAAAGAGAAAGTACGATACTTGTAGTAATTTGATGGGAGATAAACGTTCTTCTCGTTTTGCTTTTATTATAACAGCAAATATAGATCATTCGAAAGACTTCAAAAAATACAAGATTGTAAACATGAAGAGCGAATTCGAAGTTAACTTAAGCTCGTGTTTTGCGATTAATTGAATAAGTTAGTGGCCCAGGGGGAGGAACTGGATGAGAGATGATGGCTGAAACTTCGTAATGATGGTACGCTTGAGTTTCAAGATGATATAGAGATAATTAAGTTTTGAGTGTCTCTGACTCGGATTAGAGTTTGAGTTAAAGTAGGAATCCAAAGTTGGATTCAGACTTATGATTGATTTTGAATACTTATTATGTAATATTAGGAGTTGTAATTAGAGTAAAATTCAGACTTAATAAGGGCCTATAAATATTCTAGTAATATATAGAGTTTAGGTATGGTGTAGTGCTGAGGTTGAACTAGAGAGAAATAGAGAGAATAGAGAAAAAAGAAAGAAAGAGAGTGTCGGTCATCGTGTGTGGGTCTTTCTAGTACTTCTCGGTAGTTTCTCGCGATGGTTCTTTATAGTATTTTGTTAAAAATTCTCTCTGAAGGTAGAGGCATTGCCGAGACTTGATAAAAAAGTTTAGTTGAGTAAAAAAGAGTACAATTTTTTTATAGACTCTTGTAAAGTCTTTTAATGGTGAATCTATTACTCCTTCATGAACGTAATTCAATTTTGGGTGAAGCACATATATCCTTGTATTTTTATTTATTATTTTTTTTTATCTTAGATTTCTTTTCATATCTTATACTATTTAAAAATAAAGTGATTCGTAAACATTTAATTGTAAATCTCAATATTTCTTAAATTTGTAGAGATAAGCAAGTGGTTTAAACATCTAATGTAGATCGAGTTTTGGAGAGTCAATGAGTCGAGTTTGAGCAAATTGGAATCCGCTCGAGCTCGGTTCTTTTGAGAGAAGATTGACTTGAGCCAAGTCCATTGAGCTCTTGGCCATTTGAGCTCAAGCTCGGTTTGAGACAAGTTCAAACAGTTTAAGTTTGACTCCATTCAGCTTGTGAGGCCAAATCAGTCGAGCAGCTCCTTCCCTCGGTCTTGTAGGTTCGGGGCCGCCAAATGCGTCGATATTCGCTGGGACAAGATTAGGGCAAAGATGTAATTTACAAATATATTATATATCAATATATTACATGTAAAAATAAAAAAAAATTGGGTTTAATTCTCCAGTTGGATTCCGACGACCCAATCACAGCTCGAGCAAACGAGTGCTTTTTGGCTCATTTCCTAACAAGTCGAGTTAAATTGGTCCCTAATTAGGCCCATGCTTTTGAAAATCAGATTCAATCTCCGCCGTAGCGACATAAGCGACGTATCTTAATCGTTGGATCTTGGATCTGTTGAATTTGGACCATTGGATCTAGATCCAATGAATTGAATTTGGCGCCAATGTTGGCCACTGAATCCACAATATTGAATAGTAACTTGAGGCGCGAGATCGAGGTGTGGTTTGATGTTTTTTTTTCTGATGAATATTCAAGCACACATGTTTCATATTATATTCGATGCTTTTTACATTCGCAATATTTATTCTCGAAATTCCAATTATCAAAGTGGAGTTAGACCTGTCATATGAACTGAAACAGAAATAACTTGGTTTCCTTGTATATTGAAAGTTCATTGTTACATCATTATTTTTTGTTATAGTGAATGAAGATTGCCAATTAAGTCTTTCTACTCTCCTTGTCAGCTTCAAGTTGATGAAACTAATTGTTGACAGTAATCCTTTTAAAGCGTGTCATGTCCATGTTATTCTTTTAAATTGTCTTGTCTACCACATGTAGTCCATAAATAATCCTTATCTTCATGTTTGTTGAGCCCTTCTTCATCTTCATGAACCCTTTCCCGCATCACTTGGACTATTCTCAGAATGCTTGGTTTCTTATTGTTGTTTTTATTTTTTACCATCTTTGTTAGTATTTGGTTCCTTTCAACGAATCAAATCGGCTTTTCAATCAGAGATTATTGGTTGAGATGATGTGCTGTGTCCATATCGTTTCATGGACCGGGTGGTCAAGTGTCATGGGCCTCGTTTCAGCATGCATCCTAAGCAGGTACTTCTACTTGAGTTTTATATTACCTTCTTCTTGAACTTGGTAGCAATCATCAACTATTATGGGTGTTTTTCTTGTCAAGAAAGGACCAGTTTCACATTTCTTATTGTCTATAAATTCATCTTCTGCACAAGGTCTTTGTTGCCAACCAAAATTCGATGATTGATTTCATCATTTTGGAATAAAATGACTGCATTTGTTGTTATCATGCAAAGTATCCCGATTGGGTTGGTAAGAGTATATACTTGTATCTTTTTCACAAGCTATTGCCATGTCTTTCGTAATGAGCTCGTGTATTGTAATTGCACTTGTAGACACTAGTTTTCTCTGATTCCTTGTACCGTTTTTCCCTCGTAGGATTTATTCAGAAAGCAATTTTGGAAAGTGTCGGATGTATTTGGTTCAACCGTACAGAATCCGGAGATCGTGAAATTGTCGCAAGAAGGTAAGCTTTGGCTTGGTTGGAAAAAAAAGAAACGTTCTGCTATTCGCATCATCGGAAATTTGTTAAACTAAAGACTTTCTTATCAGGTTAAGAGAACATGTGAATGGTGTTGACAACAACCCCCTTCTTATATTTCCTGAGGGAACCCGTGTAAATAACGATTAGTGTGGCTGGTCTTTGGCTTTGGTCCTCGAATTTGCTAGCAAATCTTCTAAAGAAGAGATTACGTGAATAATATGCACAAAATATTATCAGAATTGAAACAATCATAGAAAGCATATTAAAATTTACAGACTACTATATAAGAGTTGTTACTATACAATCACCAATGGAGGGAAACCACAACAGTACATGTTCAGGCATCACATATTTGCGGTGTCCGTCCCGCGGCACTAAATCTAAGTTTTGTATTCTAGTCTTGTATGTGTTCTACAAGAAGCTCCCCAGCTTATTTCCCTTTTACTCAAATTGTTCTTCCAAATTATTGTAAATTGGTTTTGTGCTGCCATTACCAAGCTCAACTCTTAAGAATGTTGACCTATGTAACTATGAAGTTTAGGGTTCCATTCTGGAACGCTTGCGAGATTTCTGAATTTTTGAATTTTAAATAACAACTGGAAATCATCTATTCTCTCTCTCTCTATATCAATGTATTACTAGAAATTGTTAAAATTAAGTTTTTAAATTTCAGTTTTGAAAATAGTTTCGATACCCATCAAAATTATTTTGTTTCAATTATCTCGGAGATTTTGGACATGCAACTTAAGTTTTGGTTTTAAAAAAGATTTTGATCCTTGGCAATTTTGAACATACAATGGTCTTAAAAGTTTTAAAATTTTAAACTAATTTTTAAGGTTATTTTGTTATAATTCTGATTGAAATTGAAATATTTTGGTGGAGTTGTTCCAATATTAGCGTAAATTTAAAATCTTAGCTAAAACTCGACTTATATTCTGTAGAAGGTTTTATTCATAGACTATATCCGAGTCGTTAATGTTGTAGATACTTGTGTGAACATAAAATTGTGCTAATAATTAATGATGGTAAAACTATTATCGTTATTTTAAAGTGCAATCAATAGCTCAAAAGGTGTAAATTTTTTTTATAATCCATTGAACTCGATATAAACAAACCCAGAGAATGTACATGTGATTGCTAACAAATCTTCTGAAATGGATACTAATAGCTATATCAGCTATTAGTATTATGGCGAAAATCTAGATACTTATTGCTTTAATTTGTGATTAACATTAGAACTACAGGTGATTTCCCTGTGTGTGCATCTCAAAACACTTAACGATGCCGTTTGGTTGCTCTGTGATGCATCTTCACTTTCTTCCCTTTGAGCTTCCCATCCTTGCCAACGCTCAAACTGGCCCCCATATTCATTCCGTGCAACTTGCTCTTCCAAAACAAAACCTTGTACTTGATCTTCGCCGCCACTGCGATCTCAAACTTCGCCGTTTGGTTCAACAACGCATCGACAACCGGCTTCCATAGTCTCCCGTCGATTCGGACGCGATCGGTCCATAGAGTAGACTTGCCGTGTTGCTGGTAGAAAGACGGCGGCTTCACTTCTCCGGCATTCTCTTCGTTGAAGTAGATTGTCACGATCAGGTCGGTGTAGTAGACTCCTCCATCTTGATTTCGGTTGGCAAACTCAATGGTTAACGACACATTGTTGTCATTGGAGGGGATGCAGAAGTTGATGACGGTGTAGGTCGGAGAGGAGAGCCGGAGGGTGAGCCAGAGGAGGAGGACGAGGAGGCCGGAGAGGACGATGACTTGGAAGAGCCAGAGCTTGAAACTCGGAGGAATGTCGTCCATGTCGGAACTGAGCTGGTGGATGAGCGTGCAGTGAAGGAGAAGTGAGACGGATGCTTGCTTTGAATTCGGGAGAGGAATCAGATGCTTTCTGATAATCTACGACACGAACATCATCAAGGAATGCTATGGAGTTGCAATTTAAAATAGCAGCAGAGATTGGGCCAAAAGCACGACTATACGGCTCGACTCCATACTACATTATCAGAAATTTCACATGTTTTTTGTGTTTTTGTCCCCTTAAATGATTAACGAGAGAGTTGAAATTTTTTTGGATTTTCGTATACATGCACCCCTCAAAAGTAGGGGTGTTAAAATAGACTATTAACTGGCAGGTCAATTCGGCATGACACATTATACATTATATTTGATATAGTCCAAAATTTATAATATTTGAGTTATATTTAATATAACTCATATGTCAAGTCGCGTTTGATGCTGCACTCATTGCTGATGGGCCAGACACAATCTGTGACATAATTTGATAGGGTATGGCAAAGGATGCAAGTCAGTCCGGTCCAACTCATGATTTTTTTTTTTTAAATCAAAAGCCTTACAAGAGCTCTTTTAACTATAGATGTGTAGTTCTTTTGACTGGTCAAAAATCAGTTAAACTTGTAATATTGCAAGTTGCAACGGCTCCTTGCAAAAGTAGGGAGTCGTGATATATATATATATATATATATATTAATAAAATAAATTTTAAAAATAAAAAAAATTATAAAGCAGTCAAAAGTATTTTTTTTATTTATGATTTTACAAAAATACCCTATCCCAATAAGTCCTTTTTAAAGATATTTTGGATATTTTACTCTTAAAATTCCTATAAAGATTCCTATATCACTCATTTCTCTATACAACTCATAATCTTCTTCCTTCTCCTATACTCTCTTAACTTTCTAGCCTTTAATCTTCAATTTAAACTGTAAGTTTTAATAGTCCAACTTTTGACTATTTGACTCTTTGGCTCTTCAAGTTGGCATGCTTGAAAGCAAGTTTTTTTTTTCTCATAATTTTCTTGATAATGGCAAACTCCTCTTTCAATCTCCATTTTTCTTTTGAGGATGAATATTAATTTTTGGATTCTCAACCAAAAGTTGACATTAATGTCAGCCAACCTTCGTCAAAACAAAATAATTAAAATTTTGAAAGAAAAAGACTAGTGATGTTTGGACACACTATGATATAATAGCGATTAAAGGTGACAAAAAATTATTTATAAAAAATACAAAAATCAATTATATACTATAAGTGCACATGGAACCGGTTATCTTCGAACACACATCCAGTCTCATTTAAAAAGGGAGCATGACTTAACTCAAACACAATTTTCTGTTGCACCTATTTTTTCTTTTAATTCACTTGACATTCATAAATTTTTAAAATAAAAAATAAGAGAAAATTTGGTTAAATATATTATTTGAGATGAACAACGATTTAAAATGGAAAAGCTATTTTAATAATTAAATCCATTTTTGAGAAAATATCCAACGACATTATTCTCACATCTGATTCTTAGAGTACTGATTACGATGCTTATTATATTTACAACACTGCTAATTATATCAATAATTCATAGATATTACATAAACCTATTATTAGTTTCAAACTTTTAGAGTATCCTCATAATAGAACAAAAATTATCAAAATAGGTGAAGTACTACTTATAAGTTGTTAAAATAGTGTTATGATTATAAAGAAGCAGTTGCTTTTTTTGTGCATAATATATGAATGATTGTTTATTGAGTAATGTAACTTGGATGATATGTAAATTATTTATATCGTTACTAAAATATTTTTTATATTATAACTATAATTCTTTTAGGTAGTTATTATCCTATAACTTGTTTGATATTTAATGAACTTATGCCTATTTTTTGTTTTCAAGAAATATAGAGCACTTTCTGAATTGGTAGAAGTTGATCCTCCAATAAAAGTGAAGTTTAAAAAATATTTTGAAACTATCAATATTCTATTTTCTCTTGCTGCCATATTAGATTCACGAGTTAAATTTTCAAGATTTAAAATGTTAGTTGATGAGTATTATGATAATATGTGTTTTTTTATAGATGTAATAGGATATAAATAATGTGTTAAGAAATTATTATATGATATGTATAATATTTATCAAACACGATATGATAGCATATCTCATTTTGCTCCATCAAAATATACCATAAACCATTTCAAATAAAAATCTCACATGCTTTCTATTTTGCAAAAAAAGAAGCAAAAATCAATTTCGACTTCTTCCTCATATAATGAAATGGTTTTATATAAAAGCTATAGTGTGGACTTTTTGACTATTGAAGATGCTGAAAAATTTGATATATTATTATGGTGAAAAGCACATGCAAGTAGATATCTAATGCTTTCTATCATGGTTGTAATTTATTAACTGTTTCAGTATCTATAGTTGCATTAGAATCATATTTTAATACAGAAAAAAGAGTATCAAACGATAAGAGAACTTAATTAATACTTGAAGCTTTAGAGGTATACGTCTGTATAAAAGATTTGTATGACGCTGAAAAATGAATCCAAAAATTTGGTGGAAGTTCAACTGATGAGGAGATTCAAGAAGTTGAGAAAACGGAATATACTAATGCTGAAGGTTAAGCATGATTTTTGAAGGATTATAGTAGTAAGTTAGAAATATATAGGTACGTATTATTGTATTTCAAATTATTTTTTATGTTTTTGTTGAATTATCTTATTGACTTGAGCGTCGGAGTGGATCGTCAAGTGCGACCTCTCACTTTGGGGATTTTTTTTTGTAGGGTTTAAATAATGATGTAGATTTTTCATATTTCAAATATAAGTAAACATAATACTTATAAATCAATTTAGATTTGCACATTTTTATTTTTTAAATTTTTTATTTCCAAATATTTTTTCAATTTTTATGAACATTATTTTTTATTTTCTTTTTTTCAGATTTTTTTAGGTATTTGCAATTTTTTTAAAAGAAATATTTATTACCAAGATATCTCAAATATAGGTAAATATTATACTCATAAATCAATTTAAGTATGAATATTTTTAAATTTTTAAATTTTTTATATTTGTAAATATTTTTTTATTTTTATGAATATTATTTTCTCTATATTTTTTTTTTCAGATTTTTAAGGTATTTACAAAAATTTTTTTTATTTTTTTAACCAAAATTTGAATCCAAGTTTCTTGAATAAAAACCAAGAAACTTAACCAACTAAACTACAATCTATTAATAATTTTTTTACAATATATATGTATTTATTTATATATTGAAAAATCGAGTTTAGGCACAATAAGGCTCACATGCTAACGCCCAAAAATATTTATAATGATCCGGTCAAATACGCCGTACCAGTCTGATATTGACCCATTTGACACTCCTACTCATAAGTTCTGATTTTGCACCTATACCCCCCAAAAGATTATAATTATACTAACATCCCTAAAAAAATTCTTTGCACAAATACTCCTACAATGACGAGCTGTTACCAAACCCTATGATTGCCAAATTTTAACCTTGTTTAGTAGCAAAAGATGAGTGTAAAAAGTCATTTTTACCCTGATTTATTTTGTGCTTATCACGTGCTTATGAGAGTGTAGGGCACAAGCTCATCTTCTTTCTCCGTCTTCTCTTTCTCTTCATGCATAAAGCAGATTGCAATCACTGGTGAGATCGCACACCAGGGAGGTCACAAGCACTTGGAAGATCGCAAACCAAGGAGGTTACGACTTCTTCTTGCTGTTTAAATCTCTGGGCATGCAAGGGTGATTGCACACCAGGAGGTCATGAGCATCAGAGAGGTCGGGCGAGTGTTGTCATGTCTTCATCTCCCCGCTATCATCTCCTTGCATGCACTAGGTAATGCGATCTCGCTAGCAGTCGACGATGACCTCGACAAGTGACATAGTAATAAGCATGGTAGACGAGGAAAACACCGTTGCCTCTATTAAGAACTCTTTAAATCCACAAGAAATTTTTTTTAACTAAAGTAGAACTTTATTGAAAATAATAGTGGTTTCCCCATCCATAGGACTGCAGACCTATTTATACAAATACCAGAAGTCCTATTTGAGTAGATTTTTGGTTTTCCAAGTCCTAAACTGAATACAACTCAGCTTGAACCCATTAATTGGGTTGGTATAAGTCTTAAATAAGTTAATCTATGAAAATAAAATTCTAAATAATGATTCATCCTTCCCAAGTCCTAAATTGAATAGGATTCAGCTCAAAGTTAATCTTGGGTTTATGGAATCCGAGAATAAGGCCTAATTGACTCATACCAGGAGAGACTCATGATATCATAATGAAGAGAAGAATTTCAACATAGGAAGGTACTAATTTAGATAAATCCTAAGTTAAATAAAAGAGTGAATCAGACCATTTGTCATGACCCCTTGACTTCTGAATTAGCTTCTTTTGATATTTTTGAACTTCCTTTGAGCATCCTACATCAATGTCCACTTTCCAATGGATCTTACAAATGCAGCGGGAGAGAGCATGAGAGATAGGGAGAAGATCACCGTCTTCACTTGATGCAGAGGGAGGGAGGCACGAGGAATAGGGAGAAGATCATCATTTTCTCACAATGATAGATCCTCTTGATGCAGTGGGAGAGGATACGAGGGATAAGAAAAAAGTCACCGTCTTTTCACCATAATAGATCCACTTGATGCAGTCAGAGAGGGTACGAGGGATAGGAAGAAGATCACCATCTTCTTACCATAATAGATCCTTGAATCCACAAGGAAGATTGAAAGGGAACAAACCCAAAATAAGAGAATATTATTGATAGAAAAGCTTTTCTTTTTTATTACAATCTTGGGCTGTATATATAGTCCTCTAATAAACTTAGAGTCCTACTTGATGTAGACTAAAAATAGAACTTAAATTCTACTAAGAGTTCTACTTAACATATCTTAAATAAAAATATCTAAATCCTATTCCTTATTGGGTTAAGGCTGTTATTGACTTGGAATGATAAATAAACCCTAATTTTGAACAATACAAAATCTGAATTATCCAAAATATTAAATAAAAAACTTATAGGAATCGATCTTGGCTTTCCGACGGATAGTTATTTGTTATATTTGGATGAATATCTTAAGAGATATGGCCTTCAGACTGTAGTTGTATGAATCTTGACGGATCCTAATTAGAGTTAGAATTCAACTTGGATTGGATCTCTAATTTTACTATAAAAGGGATTAGTTGTCCTACATCAACAAGGAGCTCCTTCCTAGATGCATTTGAGGTGGTACGGATCATCCAGTAAAGCCAAGGACATTCTAAACCTACCAAAAAAACAAGAACTATGGGTCTAACTTTTCTTATACTCTCAAATTTAAGTTTATTAGTGTAGCTTAACTTCTCGAACTAGTTCGTTCAAGTTTGGTAAGCTAGTCTAAAACAAGCTTCAAGACAAGTCACATTACAATAAAATGACTCGGAGTAAGTCTTTCTAAGATATGGAAAGCTTGAGAGGTTTGTCTTGGGGCTATAGATTATATTCAGAAGGGCTGAATCTGAATCTTGGTCAACAAAATAGTTATATTTAATTTGAGATTCGCAATGAGATTCATGGTGAGTAATACGTCAAAGAGCAATGATGAATCAAAGTCGAGTCTCAAAACAAATTAGAAGGTTGGCAGGGCTAAACCAAAATTACTGGTCTCACTATTGTATACAAATCCAACAACCCTCCTAATAACTAAGTCTGATAGCTCGGTGGCTCTATAGCCTATTCATCAGAAGATGAGCTATACAACTCAGCCACCAGAGAGCAAAAGGAACCATCAATGGATAGTATACTGACTTGAACATCGGAGCATTCCCCCTTAGTCATAACTGGGTGAATAACAATTTTTTTTCTATGCATGTTAGAATTGGTTGGAGAGGACTAGGAAGAGCTCACAAATTCTTACCCAAAGCCAGATGGATTGTAATAAACTAGTGCTTTCATTGAGATCCATTTGAAGATCTTTTCTTGGATAATTGAGAAGACTTTGACACAATGACAACAGCCTCCTAGGAAGTAGGCAATAGCTGGCATCTCAGAGCAGATGATAGCAAGCCTCCTCAAAAGATGTCTTGAATCCTCATTGTCAAATGATAAAAGAGCTTCTAGAGCTAGGTCCTAGCTGAGAAGAACCAAAAGTTGGGTGACCACAACAAGGAACACATCTCCAGATGTAAGTTCACCCAATTGGTAGCAGAAATTCAAGCCATTGCCCAATTGGTAAAAGTATAAACCCAAACGACACTGGCATGTAGGCCCACTCGCTAGCCCTTGGGTAGCTCTACAATGCAAAGGGCCCTAAGGAGGAAGATGAGCCATGTTAGCCAGAGCATGATAGCCAAGTCGAGAATTGGCATGCTCTTAAAACTTTAGTTTAGTAGGAAGGTCAAGCTCAAATCGACTCTTCTAATAGGAACTATGAGTCGTTCAATGAGACAGGCATGATATGGAGTGCCAAAGAAACAAAAAGACGCATTACCTAGTTAATGGATGAAAGGCTATGGCTCAGCTAAGACCAAACCTGCACTAAGCAACATCATGAGTGCATTGAACCCCAACTCATAGTCGAACTGTCACATAGTCGATCGGTCCATAGAGTAGACTTGCCGTGTTGCTGGTAGAAAGACGGCGGCTTCGCTTCTCCGGCATTCTCTTCGTTGAAGTAGATTGTCACGATCAGGTCGGTGTAGTAGACTCCTCCATCTTGGTTTCGGTTGGCAAACTCAATGGTTAACGACACATTGCTGTCATTGCAGGGGATGGAGAAGTTGATGACGGTGTAGGTCGGAGAGGAGAGCCGGTGGGTGAGCCAGAGGAGGAGGACGAGGAGGCCGGAGAGGACGATGACTTGGAAGAGCCAGGGCTTGAAACTCGGAGGAATGTCGTCCATGTCGGAACTGAGCTGGAGGACGAGCGTGCAGTGAAGGAGAAGTGAGACGGATGCTTGCTTTGAATTCGGGAGAGGAATCAGATGCTTTCTGATAATCTACGACATGAACATCATCAAGGAATGCTATGGAATTGCAATTTAAAATAGCAGCAGAGATTGGGCCAATGAGGACGACTATATGGCTCGACTCCATACTACATTATCAGAAATTTCTCAAGTTTTTTGTGTTTTTGTCCCTTTAAATGATAAACGAGAGAGTTGAAATTTTTTTGGATTTTCGTATACATGCCAAATAGATTATTAACTCTGCAGGTCAATTCGGCATGACACATCATGCATTATATTTGATATAGTTCAAAATTTATTGTATTTGAGTCACGTTTGATATAACTTATATGTCAGGTTGTGTTTAATGTTTCACTCATAGCCGGTGGGCCAGACATAGCCTGTGACATGATTGGATAGGGTACCGCATAGCATGCAAGTCAGTCCGGTCCGACTCATGATTTTTTTAAAAAAAAATCAAAAGCCTTACAACAGCTCTTTTAACTATAGATGTGAAGTTCTTTTGACTGGTCAAAAATCAGTTAAACTTGTAGTATTGCAAGTTGCAATGGCTCCTTGCAAAAGTAATATTTTGGAAGTTATATTTAAATATATATATATATATTTAAAAAAATATATAATAATAATAAAATTTTAAAAATAAAAAAATTATAAAGCAGTCAAAAGTTTTTTTTTTTTTTATGATTTTACAAGAGTACCCTATCCCAATAAGTCTTTTTTAAAGATATTTTGGATATTTTACTCAATTTTTATAAATATTCCCATGTCACCCATTTCTCTATACAATTCATAATCTTCTTCCTTCTCCTATACTGTCTTAACTCTCTAGTCTTTAATCTTTAATTTAAACTGTAAGTTTTAATAGTCCAACTTTTGACTATTTAACTCTTCAACTCTTCAAATTGGCATGGTTGAAAGCAAGTTTTTTTTTTATTTTTTTCTCATAATTTTCTTGATAATGGCAAACTCCTCTTTCAATCTCCATTTTTCTTTTGAGGATGAATATTAATTTTTGGATTCTCAACCAAAAAGTTGACATTAATGTCAGCCAACCTTCTTCAAAACAAAATAATTAGAATTTTGAATGAGAAAAGACTAGTGATGTCTGTACACACTATGATATAATAGAGGTTAAAGGTGAGAAAAAAGTTATTTATAAAAAATACAAAAATCAACTAGATACTATAAGTGCACATGGAACCGGTTATCTTTGAACACACATCCAGTCTCATTTAAAAAGGTTGCATGACTTAACTCAAACACAATTTTCTCTTGCACCTGTTTTTTCTTCTAATTCACTTGGCATTCATAAATTTTTAAAATAAAAAATAAGATAAAATTTTGTTAAATATATTATTTGAGATGAACAACGATTTAAAATGGAAGAGCTATTTTAATAATTAGATCTATTTTTTGAGAAAATATCCAAGGACACTGATAGGAACGATACAATGAAGATCTTTACTACCAAAAAATAAATTAAATTTTTTGCAGGTTATAATCAGAGAATTATTCTCACATTTGATTATTGGAGTACTGATTATGATGCTTATTATATTTACAACACTGCTCATTATATCAATAATTCATAGATATTACATAAACCTATTATTAGTTTCAAACTTTTAGAGTATCCTCATAATACAATAAAAATTATCAAAATAGATGAAGTACTACTTATAAGTTGTTAAAATAGTGTTATGATTATAAAGAAGCAGTTACTTTTTTTGTGCATAATATATGAATGATTGTTTATTGAGTAATGTAACTTGGATGATATGTAAATTATTTTTATCGTTACTAAAATATTTTTATATTATAACTACAATTCTTTTAGGTAGTTATTATCCTATAACTTGTTTGATATTTAATGAAGTTATGCCTATTTTTTTGTTTTCAAGAAATATAGAGCTTTCTGAATTGGTAGAAGTTGATCCTCCAATAAAAGTGAAGTTTGAAAAATATTTTGAAATTATCAATTTTGTATTTTCTCTTGCTACCATATTAGATTCACAAGTTAATTTTTCAAGATTTGAAATGTTAGTTGATGAGTATTATGATAATATGTGTTTTTTCTTAGATGTAACAGGATATAAATAATGTGTTAAGAAATTATTATATGATACGTATAATATTTATCAAACACGATTTGATAACATATCTCATTTTGCTCCATAAGAATATACCATAAACCATTTCAAATAAAAATCTCACATGCTTTCTATTTTGCAAAAAAAGAAGCAAAAATCAATTTCGACTTCTTCCTCATATAATGAAATGGTTTTATATAAAAGCTATAGTGTGGACTTTTTGACTGTTGAAGATGTTGAAAATTTTGATATATTATTATGGTGAAAAGCACATGCAAGTAGATATCCAATGCTTTCTATCATGGTTTGTAATTTATTAACTATTTCAGTATCTATAGTTGCATCATAATCTTATTTTAATACAGAAAAAAGAGTATCAAACGATAAGAGAACTTAATTAATACCTAAAGCTTTAGAGGTATACCTCTGCATGAAAGATTGGTATGATGCTGAAAAATGAATCCAAAAATTTGGCAAAAGTTCAATTGATGAGGAGATTCAAGAAGTTGAGAAAACGGAATATACTAATGCTGAAAGTTAAGCGTGATTTTTGAAGGATTATAATACTAAGTTAGAAATATACAGGTATGTATTATTGTATTTCAAAATATTTTTTATGTTTTTGTTGAATTATCTTATTGACTTGAGCATCGGAGTGGGGTCGTCAAGTGCGACCTCTCGCTTTGGCGATCTTTTTTTGTAGGTTTTAAATGATGATGTAGATTTTTCATATTTCAAATATGAGTAAACATAATACTTATAAATCAATTTATATTTACACTTTTTATTTTTTAAATTTTTTATTTCCAAATATTTTTTCGATTTTTATGAACATTATTTTTTATTTTCTTTTT